>JACBWW010000069.1:1753946-1841801 GCA_020086605.1 Lanius collurio
GAAAAGAAAAGAAAAGAAAAGAAAAGAAAAGAAAAGAAAAGAAAAGAAAAGAAAAGAAGTCAGTGGCTTAGGCCAGGCTTTGCTGTGCTGCTCCTGGGGAGGCTGATCCAAGTGCACTGCACACATGGCTAAACGGGACAGCAAATATTACATCCTTCTGTCCTCAGCCCTGTAATTCCCCCCTGCATCCCCTGCTGGCTCGGGTACCACTTGGGGTGTTCACCTGGAGCAGAGAAGGATCCAAGGACACCTCAGAGCCCCTTGCAGGGCCTAAAGGGGCTCCAGGAGAGCTGGAGAGGGACTGGGAACAAGGGATGGAGGGACAGGACACAGGGAATGGCTTCCCACTGCCAGCGGGCAGGGATGGATGGGATATTGGAAGGAATTGTTCCCTGTGAGGGTGGGCAGGCCCTGGCACAGGGTGCCCAGAGAAGCTGTGGCTGCCCCTGGATCCCTGGAAGTGCCCAAGGCTGGGTTGGATGGGGCTTGGAGCCATCCTGGGATAGTGGAAGGTGTCAGGGGGCAGAGGGTGGAATGAAAAGGGGTTTGAGGTCCCTTCCAACCATTTTATGATTCTGTGATTCCACCAAGTGAAAAGTTAAATCACTGCTGGACTATTTATCAGCTGTGAATCCCCTTCCCAAGGGATTTGGGTCCCCCAGGGCAGGCTCCAACCACTGAATCCCATGTGTGTGAACATCTCCTGAGAGGCACCTTCTCCCATGGCCTTCCAGCTCCACTGTTCCATGCAGAGCCTCCTGAGCAGTGCTGTGAGGTTCAGGAGCTCCAGCCCCTCCCCAGACACCTGAGCACCAGCCCGACCTCTCCCCTTGGCCTTTCTCCTGCCATCCCATGTGGATCAGGAGTAGCACCACCAGCCCTGACTGTCCCTGAGAAGTGCTGTGAGGATGGCTCCAGGCCTGGATAATGCTCTGGGCTCATACCAAGCTTTTCTTTCTAGATTCAGCGTCTCATTGACACTTAGAAATGAATAGTTTAGAAATACAGGTGAAGAAGGGAAGACAATGGATTAGCACAGAGCTGCCTGATGCTGTTTATGGCCTCCCTAACTAATGGGAGATGAAAAAACAGGGGATGTTTGCATAGTTATTTATGTGACCTGGGATTTCAGCTGGTGGTTTTCTCCTCACTGTTATTTCCTCCACTACATGGACCTATTCTGATATTTTTGCTGGGAGTCCTTTCTAACCGTTTTTACACTTTTCAAGCAGTGTAAAAATCACCCTGGGCTGATGCATGTGTGCAAGCAGACATAACAACATCACATATCCTGAAGTCAGGGTGAAAACCCCAACAAATTAGTGTGGCACTATCAGATGTTCGGCTAAATCAACAAAATAAATCCAGAATGTCCGAGATAAATGGAAAAAAAAAAAAAAACAACAAAGAAAAGAGTAACCCACCTAACACTTTGCTCACATAACAGGAAGAGCACAGCCTGGGGCTCCATCCACCTATTTCTACCAGTGAGTGGAAAATACCCTGCTCCAGGAATCCACCTCTTTCCTGCTTGCTGAGGGATGCGAGTTTTCCCTGCAGGGAATATCCTGTTTATGTAAACTCCTGTTTCCCACCATTCCAACAGGCACCACACAGGAATGACATCCCCTAGGGAGCTGGAATCATCCTCTTCATAAGGAATTTATTAATTTAAGGGGGTTTTTGTAAGGTGCTGGCAGGATAAGAGGTCTGCAGCCCCTGGAGCAGGGGCTTGGTGAGTGGGGTGGTGGAATCAGGGCTGTGATGGCTTCTCTGAACCCAACATCTCCCTCCATCCCCCTCAGTCCCTTCTCCAGATGGTGCTCCAGGAGCTGTCACACCTTTTGCTGCCATGTAATTCCCTGGGGCTCTGCTTAAACCCTCATGGGAACACTTGCTGGAATTGCTATGGAACATCTGGCCCTAAGCTTCCTTGGCTTTGTGTGGCATTATGTGCCTAAGTCACTGAGGCCATTAAAAATCTTTTTCCCAAGGGCTTTGTGCTGCTTCCCATCCCTGGGAACAGCCTGGGACACGTGTGGGTGAGGGACATCAGCTCACAGTCCAGAGACAGGAGCTACTTGGCTCCTGGGGTTTCTGGCAGCTGGAGTTATGGCTTATTCCAGCCCAAGCACCCCTAACCACATGACAAACATTATCAGGGTTATTAAAATGTTTTACCAGAGCCAGTAATGTTTGAAAAACCCATTGCAACACTAAGCTAAGCGTTTTAATGTGGCCTGGGGAACAGACTCGTTCTGTTCTTTGCACAAACTGGGGGATTTTTGTTATTTCTTAAATTGCCACGGAGTGGGGATGTGCTGGTGCTCAGTGGACCTGGGCTAACCCTGCCAGAGGGTCTGTGATGACAGCAGACCCTGTCTGGGTCTTTTCCCAGCTTCTTGTTGTTCGTGTTTTGGATTTGGGGCACTTTGCAGACCTGAACATCCCTGGGAAGGAAAAGGGAGCTCTTACTTTTTTGGGTGAAGAGGGGTAGGGCCATGTGTGAAGGGAGAGTATGGCACCTTGGCATGAAAGCACAGGATGCCAGGCACAGCCTTTCCCACAGAGCTGATCCTGGCTGCAGCTCATCCTCCTGGAAGTTCACAGTGCTGGGAGATGGTGGTTTCATGGAGCAGTTCATTTCCCAAGCGCTTTGGTGCCTAAACCAGGGTCTGAACAAGGGATCTTAGAGTGGTTTGGGCTGGAAGGGACCTTAAGGATCACCTGGGCGGGGAATCTTGGGATTCTTGGGGCCTTGGATCTCAACATCTTAGGATCCAAGTCTGGAATATACTGAGGGCTCATACACCAACCCACAATTAGATCGGATGCAGGTGGAGTCACCCTCTCCCCCTTTTTGCCCTTTCTGCTGCCAAAACAGAGCTGATGACAACCATGGCTGTGGAGGCAACAGTGATCAACCCACCTGAGTAAAACCTGAGCTGGCAGAAGGTCTCCAGAGGGAGAGTGGCAGCTCTCGGGTGTTTTGCTCGCTGGGGCTTCGTGCCAGGATTCAGCACCTGATCCGTGAGCTGCAGCAGCACGACCTGGACCATTTTCCCTGCACAGCCACCCACTCACTGAGCTCCTCGGTACCCCCCAGTCCAACATCTCCCTGCACACACACAGACATTGCTCTGCAGGCACCACAAAAGTTACAGTAACCCCCTACAGCAAATATTTGCAAAAGAGAGAAAAAACCACCCTGTGGCGAAGCTGTGACTCACTTGGTTCCTCTTTGGGCTCAGAGGGAATAATTTCTGTGTGGTGCTGAGTGTGCAGCTCAGCAGCAGATGTCTTGGGTTTTGCTGAAGAAAGAGGATTTGGGAGTGACTGTATTGATACCCCTTTAGTTCACATGGGGAATTTTTTCGCCTGTTTTCTCTACTATGTGGCTACAGAAATAAAAATAGGTTCTCCTTCTGTCTGCTAAAGCAACAGTGGGGCATTTCCCACTGCCTGGGAAAGGTTGTCTTTATCCTGCTGTGGAGCAAGGACCCTTAAGCACCAGCAGTCACAGGCAGCATCTTTTAAACACGGATGAGTGGCCATCCCTGACAGCTTTATCTGTGTCAGACCAACGATGATATTCCACCCAGAATCTGCAAAACCAGCTCCAGGACTAGCTCCTGGCCCTGCAGCCATGACCCAGCTCTGTTTTCCTTCCCTGGGGCCAGGGATTGCTCCTGTTTGCTGCACTGCATCATTCTGGGGCATCCACTGGATGGCCATTTGTCACATTTTCCTCCATCAGGGCTGAGCAGTGGTCATGGCCCTTCACCTTGGTCATTCCTGAGCTTTCCAAACTTTGCTGCCCCAAATCAAAATCCTCCTTTAATAAGACCCCCAGATGTGCAAGTCCAGATCTAAGCACAGTTTAAGGTGAGGAGCAAAGCCTACTGAACTCACCTGGAGTGCACAAAGTGTGGTCACACAAGTAGAGAACGACTGGGAGTGCACAGATTATAGCAGAAATCAGTAAAGGTGGAAGGCAGAGCCTGAATAGCTGGGCTTTGTCAAACACCACCAGCCAAGAATGTGCCAGTTTGAGCCCTGGACCTGTGTAGAAGGGAATTTCAGTTTGGTTTTGGCTTCAGTCTGGGGTATTTGGTCTGTTTGGAGAGGTATGGGAGCAATGCAGGGAAAGGGAGTTCATTGGCCCTCTGTAAATGCTAAGTGAGGATGATATGACTTTTGTTTTTATCTAGCAAGGGTGGGCTTGGTTTTTGTGCAAGTTGTCCCTAAAATCCATTGAGTTTGGTCCAGAGTTTATACTCAGATCAATCTCTGCTTTAATTAACTTCAAGGTTAGTCTGGGTTCAGACTAAATCTAAAATTTGGGCAAATATCTCTGCTTTTGGCTTATTTCCAGTTCTAATGTTGGTTTTAGTTGCATAACAGCTAAAGGTCTGAGCCAGTGCCCACTGAAACCTGATGGAGCTTTAAATTCTCTGAGTACCAACGTGGCCTGTGGGGGGGGGAGTCTTCCAGCAGATCCAAGCCCATTTCTGTTCTCCTTTAGCCCTCTGTAAAGCCAAAACTGAGTCAAGGGAAGAACAGGCCTGTGGACACAGAGCCTTCCCCAGGGGCAGGATTTGGCAAGCTGTAAATAGGCAGCACTTCCAAACCCCTCATGGAAGAGTGAGTGATGATCCAGCCACACTCAATAGACTCCAGCTGCAGCCAAAATCACTTTACACACCTTTTAGACACTGGTGCCATCATCTTGGTGTCTTATTCAGCATTAACAAACAAAATTCCAGCTTTCCAAGCCATGAGGGTGGTTTAAACTGAAGGGCTACTTGAGGCCATTGGAGAAAGACACTTTAATGGCACATTTTCCTTGTTATAGAACCAGACTAAAATAATGAGGCTCATGAAAGGATATGATCTGAACTATAAAATGCACTTATTAGAGTTGTATGATAAATCAGAGAGGGACATTTTTGCCTCTTCCTAAGGAACTGGGCACAGTCAGACAAGAAATGGAGGCAAGGCAGATTGATTTCTGGTGCAAGGCTCTCTCCCAGCTGGGGGTGAAGGATTAGCACAGGTCAAACTGCTCACAAACCTCTGTCAAGGGATATATATATATGTGTGTAACCTAAATGTCAGGCTGAAGGAAAGAAAACCTGGGCTCTGTGCCCCTGCTACATCCCAGTGTGGGTGATTCCATCACTTACATCCCTCTTTGCTCCTCTGTCTGAATGCTGAATTTTTGCCCCTTCTTTTTTCCCCTCAGACAAGTGATTGGTCTCCAGGAGGATGCTCTGCCATTATGTTAGTGACAGGGCAAGGGGGAATTGTTTTAAGCTAAAAGAGGAGAAACTTAGATTAGAATTTAGGAAGAAATTGTTCCCTGTGAGGGTGGTAAGGCCCTGGCACAGGGTGCCCAGAGAAGCTGTGGTTGCCCCTGGATCCCTGGAAGTGTCCAAGGCCAGGCTGGATGGGGCTTGGAGCACCCTGGGACAGTGGAAAGTGTCAACAGCCTTCCCTCTGAGTGATGAACTGCACCAGTAGAAAGAATGGGGGAAAAAAAAAGAGGTTTTTTTGGTTGTCGTAGCTAAAAATACAGCCTCATTCTTCAAATGCTTGGGAATCTTTTTTATCCCACTCAGATGATTTATTCTGCTGCAAAAGGTCTGGCTGGAGGGGAGGCTCCTGGATTAGCTTTCACCAGCAGCAAGCTGCAACAGGGAGCAAAGCCAGAAATGCCACTGAGGAGCTGTGGGATGCTACAGCACCTGCAAGGTGAAGGCTTAGAGGAGTGGTTTGATGACAAAACTTTTGGGCATGGGTGGATCAAGCAGGTTTTTCTCGAATCCCAGTTCCCAGAACATGGAAGCAGCACTGAAATGACCTCACCCCCTTGTAAGGGATGGGGCTGAGCCCTCCTGTCCACTCAGGGCTTATGTCAGGGCCAGTTAAGGTGCAGGAGCTGCCTCTCCTCCCTTCAATTCCTTGTGGCACTAAGACGCCTCGGTTCTTAGCTGCCAAGTAATTTTCTTTTGGGTAATGCAATAGTGCATGGAAGAGCCTATTATTTGCCAGCAGCAAGAGACTCAGCAAGCACTAATTGGACAAACGAGGCTCCAGGGATGTACAAACTAAGCAGATGAATATGCAGCTGGGGAAAAAAGGCAAATGAGCCTCCCTGAAGGGCACCTGGGACAGCGCTTTGCTCCTGGAAGCAGAGGCACGTGCTGTGTCTGCTGTGAGGGGCCATCCTGTCCAGAGAGGTCCTTTCTCCCCCATAAACCATCTCCCAGTGCTGTTTTCCTGATGAGCAGATTTGTTTTTCCCCAGGGATGCACAGACTGCACTCCGTGGCAGGTATTTGGAAATATTTCCCCAGCTCTTGGCATCCTGCCCAGGTCATGTTGCCCATAGGGACAGGCTGCCATCAGTTCTCTGTGTTGGGGACTGTGCTGGGGTGAAGACTTTGCAGCTCTCCACCCATTCCCAGCCTAAAATCTTCCCTCTAAAAAAGAAGAAAAGGAGGGAAAGAGAAGGAAAACAAAATAATTTATGGGGGATTTAAAAAAAAAAAATTCATTTTTGTCCACAAATATTCCCTTTGAAAGAATATCCTGAGCTGTGCCACACTCCAGGATATCTTTTGGAAGCTCTTTTTTCTTGTGTCCCCATGGGTAGCTCATCCTTTGGGGTCACAGCTTCATCTCTGCTCCCTTGGATGTTGTGTCCCCACTTTGGTCTGTGCAGGAGAACATCTCAGACTGTGATTTCCAGTACACAACACCAGGCAGTGAAATGGCTTTAAAACATTGTTTTTTTGACTGCTCCCAGGCATAATTCATGACCAGGTCACTTTTCCTTCTGTTACCACTGCCCTTTTCAGCAACCCCTCAGTAGGGAGGAGTGTTTGTCTCATCACCATCAAAACTCAACATATCCCCAAACCACAAAGTTTCTGGGCATGAAATCTGCTGTTCTCCACATCTGGGTCTTGCTCCATGACCTGGGTACCAAGCTGCTGCCATAAAACGAGTAATAAGGTGCTGTGTTCAATCAGCTGAAGGCTCCTGGTCCTGGAGCAACGCAGGGAATGCCCCTGAGAGGATGGCCAAGAGATGACTGATGGTGTTGAGTAAGTTATTGCAAGCCCTTCTCCCAGGAAAAGTGGTCCTGGCTGGGGTTTGGATGATAAATCACTGCCTTTTCCTGTAGTGCATTAGCACTTGATCCCAGAGGTCGAGCCAGAAAACAACCTTCTCCCTCTAATTGACATGCAAAGCTACTGCTGTGTATTAACTTGGATTTGAGCTGAACTCTGAGCCCCGGCGCTGAGATCAGAAAAATGGAGAGTGGTAAATCTGCAATAAATTGCTGGGATATTTATAGGCTCTCAAACATGAAATGATTATTAAAAATTAAAAAAAAAAATAAAAAAATTGCAGTCCACAGGATGGCTTGGCTTTCTGCCAGAGGCCAGGGTCAAAACGTCCCCAGCCCAGCGTGGTGGGAGAAGGAAATATGTCATGGCTCTAACCACCTGGAGAGCCTTCCAGGGAGGAATTGTGGATGTCCTCTGTGCTTTCACAGCTTTACAAGTGAATGGGTTGGTTTCCCTGTGAGAACCATCAGTGAGGAGGGGAATTGCTGAGGCTGGAGTTACACTGGGTAGTGAATGGGGAATCCCAGTCATCTCCACCTTCTGGTGGTTAAAGAACAGAAATCAGCCAGGTGAGGCACTGCTTTTAAAGCCTGAGGAAAACAGCAACGAAGGGGATGATTTTCTGCTGTTTGACCCCCTTCTTTTGCAGCCAGTTAATACTTTCATGTTTCCTCTTCAGGCCTGATGGCCAGAAACCTGCTAGAAAAGATATCTTCCACATAACCCTACAAATAAACTATGAGAGCTGGTGTGGGACTGGGGGTACAGTCAAATATCCCTTCAGTTTTGGGGAGCATCGCCATTTTTGTGGTACCCAAACCTGGGACACCTGATATCTCCTGCACTGGTATTTTCACTTGAAATAGGATCTGTCAGCTAATTCAAGGTGCAAAACTTCTTGCTAAAGGTGAAGTGGCATCACAGAGTGCAAAAAAAAAAAAAAAAAAGATGTTAACACACCTCTCCTTTAGTCTGCCTTCAGAATTACCCAGTCTTGTAAAGAAAAACCTTCCAGACCCTCTCTGTACTGTCTGGCTTCATTTTTGCATTTCATTTGTCTGAAGGAGCTCTTCATTACATCCTCCAGAAATAATGAGAGATGCTGAAATGAGGAAAACACAATGAAAAGGGCTGCTGTAAATAGAGCTGCATCTTCCTACAGGTCTCTGTAGTTAGAGGCTCTCATTAACCATCGTGTATCCAAGGGCTTATGAATTCCAATTATTGTTTTCTCTGTGTACTTTTCTTGCAAGGAGGATGAGGATTAATTAATTGTTCCTGGGCTTCGTTAATGCTCCTGGGTCTGGCAGGACTTAACAAGGTGCCCGAGCCAGGCTGAGTGAGGGCAGGGGGAGTCCTCACACAGAGCTCTTGTGATGAGAGGGGAGAGCATCTTCATCTCTGGGCTTGAGCTTGTGCTTGAACCAGGAATCTGGGAGAGTTTCACCTTTTGGGGGGCAGGAATATTCTGGAGCTGATCTAGAGGGGTGGGTGTCATGGGTCTGCCTTTAGCCTGCAGGGAAGCCCTTTCCATCCAGGGACATCCATGGATTTCCAAGACATGAAGTGTAGCTCCTTGCTTGACCTATTTTTTTTTTTATTTATGACCTGTTTTGCTATTTTTCTCACCTGATCACAGAGGGTGTGAGAAACAGGGTGAGCACAGCTGGGCCTGTCCCACCCTGCAAGCGCCTCTCTCTCTCCTTCTCCTTTCACATTTCCAGCACAAAGCCTGATTGTGGTGTGTGCTACCACACAGCTCTCCTGCAGCCTGCTCATGTTGGTAAACAAGGCTGCTCAAGCAGCTTTTCCCAACAGGCATTTGCTGGATGGAAGCAGCCTGGGTGCTTTTCCCTGCCCGGACACAATCTGTGCAGCACGTGGAGTACATTCCAGGTGTCTGCAGCTCTGCTACAGCAGGCACATCACCAGCCTGATTAACAGTAATAATAATAATAATAATGAGAATAATAACAACAACAACACCTATTAAAATTATTATAACAACAACAACAATAATAATTACTATTGCTACTACTACTACTATCACCGCTACTACTACTACTATTACTATTATTATAAGACCACCTTTCCTGACCTCAGGATGAGCTGCAGCCAGTTCAGGCCTGAGCCCAGAGAAGAACCAGGCTGATGCAGCAGTGAGCAGATGCCAAAGCTGGCAGAGGGTGCATCAGGCTGCTCCTTCATTTCTGAATCCTGGGATGATTCCATGTCCTGGTGCCTGTGACTGATGAGCCCTGACTTCAGGGCAGCCAAGCAGCATGGGGTGGGCACTCAACAGTGTCCCACAGCAGTCCCATAGGATGCCTGATCTTGGATGAAGCCCCAAGGTTGACTTTTTAGGGTGGCTTTGGCTCCCAGCAGGTACTGCTGCCCTCCAAAGCTCCCAGTTCCTGCTGGCTGAGGGTCAGGGGGTGCAGCTGGGCTGGATGTGGTGTTCCAGGACCTGATGTGCATTGATTTTCGCTCATGGTGGGCAATTCAGATGATGAATTGGCTCACACTGAAAGGAGTCCACTCTCGACCCAGATAAGGCAAGATTTTATCCAGTATCCATTCTCCAGCTTGGTTAGACCAGTTGAACCTGAATTTAGACATTTGTATAGATTTGTGCCAAGTCAGGCACTTGTGTAAGTGAGCAGTGGGCAGGAAACTCCCCCCATGCTCCCCCACAGCCTTGCTCTCACCCACATCTTGTTTTTCAAGGTGATGTTGCAGCAAAATAATTTCTGTAGGTGTTCCTCTATCTCTGCCAACATCTGCTGCTTCCACCCCCAGACTGGGTAAATTTTTGATCTGAACATCCAGGCTAAGATGAATTTGTACACTAAGTTCCTGTTGTTGTCTGGCTTGCTCAGAAAACAAGGATTCCCCAGTTTTCCCTTCGTGAATCCTGCTGGGACATGACAGAATGTTTTAAAAGACTTTGTTTAATTAAAACACTAACAACAGGAATTTCTGGAAAAACATCAGAGGTCCTCATAAATTATCCTAGTCTCCCATGTTTCACACTCCCAATCTTCTACCTTTTTTTTACTCCATGTTATTTTGGACTATGTTTCAGGGGAATAGTTATGGGTGAAGCATGTTCCTGGCTATGACTGGCTTACTTACAAATTACCCTTTAATCAACAGATTTTATATTAATTAATAATTCATAGTCTGCTTTTTGGATAAAATTGCATAATAATGTCTTTGATGCAGCCAAAGTGTCCATTGTAGATGGCATAAAATGTTAATTAGCAGAAAAATGCAGTTAGGAGAAAACACTTTTAATTATGTAATAGGCCTCATTACAATGGGTAATCAACAGTGCTTCCAAATTAGCCCACTGACAGCATTTATCTATACATAGCAAATAAACTTTTGTTTGCAGAAAATGCATTTGAACAGCCAGCCTAGGAATTGCTTTCAGGCAGTTTTTTAAGTCACTGCACTCCCCAGAAATATTTTAACAAGGACCATGCTTCTCTTGGCTGAGTGGGCCATACGTAAACCTTAAGAGAATAATGGGGGAAATTGTTCACACATATTTGCTCAGATATGCAAGCAAATTTCAGTTTGACCTTTTGCAGGACCCTCATCTGAATACTGGAGTGTTTTGCTGATGGCAGTGCCCAGAGAAAAATGTAAAGCATCAGTGCATGAATATCCCCTGAATTTCACATTGTGTATGGGGTCTGTGGCCCTCTCTGTCTGCTTTGTTGGAGAGTGGCATAAATCACCCGGTCCAACAACTGAAATGTGTGGTCAATAGGGCCAGGATGGCCCGAGGGTGTGCAGAGACCTGGTTGGAAGCCACTCATAAATCCAGCTTTTCCTTGTGAAGGGAAATGGGAGAGAGCCCACCAAGCAGATACCTCATGGTGATCTCTGTCCCAGCTGACTTCTCTAAGCCAGAGTGAAATTAAGGGCTTGGCTGAAATGAGCCAATTGACCCTAAGTCAGTGGTGTTTTTTGCACCCTGAAGCATTTTTCTGTTTTGCCTGGATTTTTAAAGCTATCCAGGCTTCTTCAGAACTGCCTTCAACCCTGATTTCTCTTCCAACTCAGACAAACTTTTACAAGGTTCCATACAGAGATGTGGTCCAGCTCAGACATTCTGGGGTAGGGATAATGGATTTCTCATGTCCTCTGTCCAGCCCAAGAAACCTTCCTGTCTCACTGCAAGTCATTAGTGGTGCTAATAACACCCTGCAGCCAGTGGCTAATCAGTGCTAATGGCTGCTGGTCTTCCTCAAAGGGACGGCATGAATCCTTGGGATGCCACGACCTTTCAGTGTTCTCTGCTTCTAATTGTCCTTTTAATTCTGTAGAACCCTGATAACCCAAGTTTATCCATATTGTGGAACAGACGGACACTCTGTTATTAGATTTGCTCTCGCAGACACCTCACTGGATTGTCTGAATGTAATTTGGAGTCTCTAAAATCTGCGGACACAGATCTCTGCCTCCCTCACTGTCTGGTCATTTCTATTCATTTCATCTCTGGAATCTAATGTAATAAAATTATAAAAGGCTCGAACTCCTCAGTATTTAATCAGCTTAGTACGAGAGAATTACATCAGCAGCCCTCAGGTGTACTTTACCCAGCAAAGGAAATCTCACATTAGGAGGCAATCGCATTATTCTCACTACTGAGGATTGCAGGGATTCCCTAAGAGTTGCCAGGAATACAGAAGAGGTAGGCTGTGTCTTTATTTACAGCAGGTAAAGAGCAGGAGGGTTTTGCTCTGCCAGCAAGGCCAGCCAGAGCTGGACCTTGCACCCAGAGCCTCCTGGATCCTTCATTAAGATCCAGAGTTCTACATCAGACAAGATTTAGGGGGAGATAGAAAGTTGGTAGATCCATCCCTGTTCAAAATGCTTTCCATGCTCACAAGAGCAGCTCTAGATCAAACTTGGGTTCAGCAGAGGAGCTGGCAGGGAATTTGGTCCCTACTAATTTAGAGAGCATTTTTTTCCTTGCTAAGGAGATGCTGGTGCCTCCTCTCTCCTCTGTTTCTTGATGTCACCTTCCAGAAAATCTGCTCCTGGCTTATATCCCACTCCCACACCTGGGTTTCTCACCCTGACAGGATCAAGGTATCTACAGAAATTCCCCTCCAGGAAGGTCCTGATGCCCTGACAGGTCAGTGTGTCGCTCCTTCCCAGAGCCCAGATTAATTTAGTGTATTGGCTTGTGGGGTATTGGTGGGGTAATTCTTTGCTTCCATCAGGTCTGGAGAAATGACAATTTTATTTTCTTAGCTCTTTTCATAAAATTATTGAATGGTTTGTGTTGGAAGGGACCTTAAAGCCCATCCAGTTCCACCCCGTGCCATGGGCAGGGACAACTTCCACTATCTCAGGGTGCTCCAAGCCCCATCCAACCTGGCCTTGGACACTTCTAGGGATCCAGGGGCAGCCACAGCTTCTGTGTGCACCCTGTGCCAGGCCCTCACTACCCTCACAGGGAAGAATTCCTTCCCAATCTCCCATCCATCCCTGCCCTCTGGCTTTTTGAAGCCATTCCCCCTTGTCCTGTCCCTCCATCCCTTGTCCCCAGTCCCTCTCCAGCTCTCCTGGAGCCGCTTCAGGCCCTGCAAGGGGCTCTGAGCTCTCCCTGGAGCCTTCCCTTCTCCAGGTGATCACCCCCAGCTCTCCCAGCCTGGATCCAGAGCAGAGGGGCTCCAGCCCTTGGAGAAATTTGTGGCCTCCTCTGAAATTGCTCCAGCAGCTCCACATCCTTCTGATGTTGGGGGGCCCAGAGCTGGATGCAGCAGTGCAGGTGGGAATCTCACCAGAGCAGAGTATCCATTTTATTTATTTTAACCTGTGAATCTTCAGCAACTGGTGTGATAAGGTGGATAAAGAGATGGTGGATAAAGAGATGCTCCAAAGGATGATGTGTCCTGCTCATCCTGGGGTTGCACAGACACTCTGTGAGGGGAAGCAGGAGACTAAACCCCTGTCTTCTCTGGGTTGTGTCACTGCAAAGCCACCATGTCCCACATCTACTTCCCAACCCTGCCCATGGGTGGCTGAAGTTGGGCTAAAAAAGGATTTCCAAGCTTGTTTTTGGTGCATCCCAATGTAGTCTTGGGCTGAGAGGCAAAGAGAAAGGCGGAGGCAGACAGGGAGAGAAAGGGACTAAAAGGGACTGTAAATGTAGCACAGGGATTGCACTTCTCTGGGCATGCTGAGGCCTGGGCTGCCCAAATGTGTCCTTCTCTCCTGCCTCATGGATCTGTGCTTCCTGACCCCATGAGATGGCATTTCTGCCTCTCTGGGCACCAGTGCTATTTAAAAGGAAAACAGCTTGCTTGTTTTCCAGCCCAAGCTGGCTCTGCCAAGCTCAGCCCCTCTAACCACAGTCTGGGCATTTATTTTTGTCCTCCAGACTTTCCAAGCCATTTTTTGGGGTTGTTTGTCTGGTTCTTGCTGGGACTGATGGAACGTGATAAAAATAGAGAGGAGTCCCAGACTTGGGTTCTTTCTTCTGAAAATTTCACTGTGAATTTTAACACAAGGCTCAGGAAACCCAGGCAGGGTCTCAGGGCCAGAGCAGGACACCTGATATATCTTGGAGCCATCCGTGGGGTCTGGGTGATTGAATACAACTCATTAGGACGGCTTCCAGCTTGCCCTTGGGCCTGTCTTCAAAATATGGATTTCCTAAAATATTCAAGGAACTGTATGTCCAGCTTCAGTGAAGACATCAGGGCTGAAATTGGCCAAAAATATAAAGAGTGGAGCCACCTGCACCACCACATCGACTTCAGAACCCTGTGCTTTAATTAAAATACCAACCATGACGAGACTTGCACCTCAGCTGCAGGGTGAGCAGCACTGGGTCCTGTCCCCACCTCACCTTTGGTGATGTCAGTGCTCCAGGAAAGCTGTGGGAGGCCAGGTTTTGTTCTGCCTGGAGCCAGGTGTGCGGTGTGTGCCGCGTGTTCTCCATCCCCAGGAGCGCGGGGAGCAGCCGCCCGTGTTGTGGCGTCTCTGTTAATTTGAGGAGGTGCTGCTGTGCCTTGCAAAGTGCCCTCTGCATGCCCTGGGGAGGTCTGTGATGGTTCTTGGAGGAGCCCATCTGTGTGGCCGCCGACTCCCCGGGGAAAGCACCGCTAATGCACAGCTGACCGCTGCCCTTCTCCCAGCCACGCCACTGGACACTGATTTAGCTGGTTACTGATTAGCTGGTTATGGTTTGCTCAGCTGGTCTGGAGCCTGACCAAGGGGTGCTTCAAAGGTTTAAGTCGTTACCCTGAATTCCCAGGGGAGGACAGGGCAGGATTGAGGACAGGAGTTCAAACATCCCCCAGCTCCCTGGGGCTTCCAAGTTGATGATGGCTCGGGCTTGGCTCTGTGCCACAGCTGTGTTTTAGCCCTGAGCTGAATTGTCTGTCATTGTCTGTCATCATCTGTCTGTCTGGGCAGGGTGGTTTCTCCTCGGGATGATGGGAACCATCACAGGGTGCTGCCAGGGTGGCTGAGTTCATCATGGATGGAAAATCAGGAGCCTGGGACATCCTTACTGTGCAAACAGCTGCAGGCTCCTCCTCTCCAGGAATTGCTCCATCTAGAGCTACGTGGTGCAAATATTTTCCATTTCCACCAGGACTTATCTTACCTGGGTGGGCTTTGAGCAATTCTAATATCCAGCTACAACCTTTGGTATTTGTGGAGTTTTGCATTAGGAGTGACAACCCATAACAGCACTGACCCAGCACTGCAGTGTTCACCACCAAACTGTGTCCACAGTGAAATAAAAAAAGGGCAGGACTGATGGTCCTTTTTAAGCCTTTATTAAAAGTGATCAGCTCGGGTGGGGGCTCCGGCCAGCTTCGTTGCCCCCAGCTTCGACTTGGAGGAGGAGGAAATTCGGCTCTATCACTCCCTGTGATAGAGCTGGGCCCTCGAGTGTTCCTCACGGGCCGTGGCTGTGCACGAAGGTGGATACGGAGGGGATGGTGCTAATTCGCCGTCCTCAGGGCAGTGGCTCCAATAGACTTTCTCATTAGGGTGACTACTTGAAGAAACTCAAAAGCTGGCCAGGTAGTAGTTGCCGATAGAGCAACCTGGTTCATTTTTCTTAAAAGTTTGTTGGCTCGTTTTAAATTATTATTTTCTAGGGATTTTTTACTCCTAAGGGTCTTTTCGGCTCTAGTTTGCATATTCAGCCCCTTTTCTTCTCTTCTTTTTTTTTTTTTTCTTTCTTTTTTTTTTTTTTTTTTCCTTTATCTACTACTCTTCAGCAGGCCAGCTTCAAAAGGGGTGAGGAGGGGGTTGTAAATGCAAGCCCTGATAAGAGGCCGGTTTCTTCACAACTAAGTGTGGGTTTCTTTCTTAAACTGCAAGAGAAATCCTAACTTACAAAGCTACAACAAAGCACAAAATTACATTCAAACAAAGCTACAATGTAGTACAAAATAAATGGATAATTGTTAAATTGATAATCTGGTCCCTTATTTATAACACACAGCAGCCACATCCTCATGGTTTCTGAACACTTCCAGGGATGGTGATTCCATCCCTGAGAAGCCTGTCCCAATGCCAGAAAAACCTTTCAGGAAAGAAATTTAGATATCCAATCTAAACATCTCCTGACACAATTTGAGGTATCACTTGTTACCTGGGAAATGAGACCGACCCCCATCCAGGTACAACCTCTTCTCAGGGCGCTGTAGAAATAATCTCTGCTCCTCAGTTTTGCTTTCAGACAAACGTTTTTTACACAGGGAATGATCTTGTCCAAACTGGGTACCTCAGTGGTAATGTCACAGTGGTGGTGAGCAGGTCAAGCACTGGAATAGATTGAACATTTCATTTGGAATTATGGGAATCCCTTCAGCACAATGCCTGGAAGAAAAAAATGCACAGGAACGTAAAGCCACTTAGCCATGGATGTGTGGGGGGAAGATTCTCTTCCTGCTTGGCAGGAGGCAGCCAGGCTGCAACCAGTTGTACTGCTGGGGAGCTGTGAAAGGAGCTCTTGGGAGGCAGGTTTGGGGCAGGTTTTTGGGGTCTGACCTCCCTGGGACCTCGTCGTTGCTTCAGGGCTGCTCATAATGTGCCTCCTCTTGCTCCTGTGCAGCTTTTGCAGAGCCACAATTCAAACCAGCATTAGCAGGAGCTGTTTCCTCCTGGAAGTTGCAGCACAGCCCTGCTGCAATTATTTTTGAGTGTCCTTTGAGCAGAACTGTTCACACCTCTGGATTCAAATCACCGAGTGCCTCTCAGCATTCCCACTGCTTATCTAAACAGATCGTATTTCAAGGTTTATTTTGTGGTCATAAAAACTTGCTGTTGGCACTCAAAAGAAAGCTCTCTGCTGGATCTAAGCCTAGAAACAAATGTGTTGGATTGGCTTAGGCTGGAAGGAAAGGGACTTCAGAAGTTTATGAGAAATGGGTCTCTGAACTGGAATGCTTTAAGCTGATTTCCCAGACTTACCAGTTCAGACAAAACAAGTGCAGCACTTTTCCTGGCAAACATCTCCTGTGGAGCTGGCAAGGCTGTGCAGCATCAGCCCAGGGCCTTCAAGAAGCCTCTGAGGAAGATGTTTGAGGCACTGACTGAAAGCTGATCTTCACTCAGCTCTGCAAAAAGGGGGACACCAAACACAAGTGATCACCACCTGTGCTGACCCTGAACCCACGTCATCTGCAGCACCCTGTGAGAAAGATTCTATTTCTGCTTATAACTCCCTCAGCCTCTTCATTTTTGGGCTCAAATTTGATTGATATTTTTCTCAGCCTGGACTTTTTGTTGCCATGAAAAGTCAGAGTAACACTTATTTGCCTGTTTTGTGGTATGGAAACCAGAAAGGTAAGGAAAAGTTTGCAGAGTGGGTTGCACACTCTGCAGTGCCTCCAGGATGGGTGGAAGAGGCTCTAGGTGTGGTTATCCTTATCCTGCAAAGGTTCCTTTGAATAGACTGCAACAGATAAACTTCCAGTTACGGGGGAGAGAGTGGGAATGGATCTGGGAGATCTGCACAGACTCACATCTCTGGGAAAGCCAGGAGGGTAGAAAACACAGCACCAGGGTGAGGAGACTGAACAAAGTGGGAAACAAACCTCCAGATAGGGTGTTCTTAGTAAAAGACATCAGTTAAGGGATCTCCTCGCTCTCTTTGATAAAAGCTGGGTATGTGCTCGGCAGGCAGGATATTGTGAATTCCAGCCTGGATCCCAGGGAATGCTCTTTGTGCAGGTGAGCAGCAGGGTCACCCTTTGCCAGGCTGGAGATCAGGTTCTCCACTGGTTTTCGAGGCAGGATCTGGGTGAAGCGCAGCCATTGCTCAGATAAATACTGAACAAACCAAACCTGCCCTGCTGGGTCAGGGCCCCAAGGTACAACTGCAGCTCCCAGTTCTCCTTACAAATTAACCCCTGCTTGGAAATACTCTCCCGTTAGCCCAGAGCCTGCCCCTTAGCCCAGTAAGGATTCCCAGAGCATAGCTGGCCTGGGTTCTGCCTGGAGTCAATGGGAAATCCTCTGGACTCCAATGGATGTGGATCAAGCCTGCCCTAGTGCTGATGCTCACATTTTAAATAATCTTTTATCCCACTCTCATTCCCAAGGGAGTCAGTGGTGAAGAGTTTGTAGACAGCAAGTCTTTACCAGATGGATCTCAGGCATGGCTCTCTCATCAAGAGTGTTTTCCACCAGGGATATTTCTTTTCTATAGGTGAAATTGTTGACTTAAGCCCAAGGCCTAGCTTGACTAAATATCTCACTTGCAGAAATGGTTCTGGTATTGCTGGTAGCAATCTAAGCTGTTGGCTCCTGTTCATCCCATTTCCTCTGGAACCACCCCTGGAGCATCCTGGCTGCTCAGGAAGGATCATTTATTCCTGACAACCCAGGAGGGAAGAAAAATGGGGATGGGGCAGAGCCATGGGGAGGGATCTGCCATCCACGACCTGCTTCAGAGGTAGAATTTTATTTATTTGCAAGTTCCTGCCCATCCATGTGAGGCTGCCCAGTTTCTGCCTCCAAGACCTGCATGTAAAGATGAGAGGTTTGCTCTTGCCCTGGAGCAACAAATCCAGGGAAAGGGCAGGAGGAGAGAGAAGATGATTTTTGACATCTCTGCATCCTGCAAAGACAATGATTCACAGCTGCCCTTGTTACCTGGGAATCTGTAAGACACTCAAGTGATTAATTTTAGATTTGCTCACATAAGCCTTTTTTCATCCAGGCTGTGAAAGGCAAAGCAAAGGAGTGAGAGCCCTTTTTGGAGATGCATTAATGATCAGGGATGTATCATTTTGCTTTTACAGCCTGGCTTCTACACTGAGCAATGACAGGAGTTTCAGCCTGCTGCTGCACTAAGAATATCTCTCATAAAAGACCATTTTATTTTAAGACAACATCATGAAACTTTACCAGATGATGAGGGCTCTGCTACAAAGTGACTGAGGTCACCTATTTTTTTTCTAGACCCTCTGGGGAATGGAGGTCCTTTCCTCCTCCCTGCAGCAAGGTCTTCAGTCTGGGGGCCAGTCTTGTCCAGCATGGCTGCACACCAATTTTTGAGCCTCTGGATACTTCTGTGATGTGAAAATGTGCAAGGAACAGCTCAGATCTCTGGTTTAGGACGTAGTGCAGATGTTGCAGATGTTGTGCTGCAGATGTTTTTGCAATAGATGTAGTGAGGGCTTTGAATTTCACACATTTTCTCTGAGTTTCTCAGCTCCACCAGCAGACATAGGTATGGGAGGGAGGGAAGAAAAGGGGGTAGACAACCCTGGGGCTTCTGCCTTGAAAAACAGAGTGGACCAGGCACCAAAGGCTCCTAATCCTCAGCAATGCATGGGATGGTTTCTTTTCCAGCCAACTGGCTGTGAGGACAGTTTGGAGATCACTGTGGGGCTCTCCTTGGATAAGCCCTTGTCCTTAAATAACTTTTACCCTGGAGCTGAAGGAAATGATGCTTGTTCTTCTCAGGCTTTCACCCGCTGAGCTGTGTCTGTCTGATTCAGTCATATTTCATATCCAGCCCTGAGCAGGTTATTTAAATCCCAGTGGTAAATAAATGGTAGATCAGAAGTACTGTGGTAGGCTGCTTAACCCATGCCCCATTCTCTCCACAACAGTTTTTTTTTTTTCCACCATTGGGTTGGAGAGAAAATCCTCTCCTCTTCGGAGAGAAAATCTCCTCCTCCGTGTAGAACACGGCAGGTGGGCCCCCAGTGCAGCAGGGCAGCAGCTCTGTGAGCAGCTCCTGCATCCCTGCAGCCATTCCCTGCTCCAGAGGTGCTTCTGGATCAGCTGCTCATGGCTCCCCATCCATCATCCCTCTCCCTGCCCATCCTCATCGTCGCTGCTGCCCGTTCTGGCTGCTGACTCGCGCTGTTTCTGCTGAGCTCCTGCCCTTGCCAAGCAGCTTCCGTCACTCCGTGGGTCGTTTCCCAGCAGCAGAAGGAGCATCTCTGAGCTGTCAACCAAGATGTCTTGGGCTGGCAGCCTCTGGTGACATCTGGTTCCTGGGAATCACAAAAGGCTGGATGGCTTTTCTCTGCAGCACCTCCAGGAGATTGGCTCAGGGTCAGTGGGAAGCCTGGAGGTGGAACAGAAGCCAGAGGTTCCCTCTGGCTGGGATGACCACCCAAGGGGGCAAGTCAGGCTCAGAAGGGCAGAAGATGATGGGCTCTGTCCAGAGGCAAGGTTACTTTCAGATTTAAAGGGGATTAGTCAAAAAAAAAAACAAACTGTAAGAAGGCAACCAAAATAAAGTCACACAGAAAGAGCAGAGAGACATTGCAAGGCTGCTTTAATGCCTGAATGCTGATGAATGATGAGAGCTTCCTTTTGCTCTGTCTTGGTGGAGGCAGTTGTGGAGATGTCACTTTGGGGATATGGATCTGTGACTTCCTAATGGGAATCTTTGATGGCAGAAGCAAGATTGTAGAGGAAATGGAGTAGTGGCCTGGTCTGGCTGCTGAGCACTGGTAACTTTGAGCTCTGATCATGTGGAAAATGAGTGTTTTGATTATACTGGATAATAACTTTAGCTAAGTCCATCCATTCAGAACACTGCAGTGGAGGAGAAGGACCCATTTCCCAGTGAACAAGTGACAGAATGAGAGGAAAGGGCCTCAAGTTGCACCAGGGGAGGTTTAAGTTGGATATTAGGAAAGAATTCTTCACAAAAAGGGTGGGCAGGCGTTGGCACAGGCTGTGCAGGGCAGGGTTGGGGTCCCCATCCCTAGAGGGATTTAAAAGCTGTGTGGATGTGGCACTTGGGGACAGGGGTCAGTGGTGACCTTGGCAGTGCTGAGGGAATTGGTTGGACTGGATGATGTTACAGGGCTTTTCCAACCTAAAGGATTCTGTGATCAGTTTTTGGAGGTGAGAGAATGAAGGAAAGTTCTCCTGTTCAAGTGAAATGTGCTTTTGCTAGCGATCCCCAAAACCAGGGAAAAGGGCTGCCGATGCTCAGGAGGATTCAGGGTGCAGAGCATGGTGCAGGTGCCTCTTCTTGGTCTTCTTTGGGATACTGAGATGGGCCATGTGATCTTCTTCTCTTCCTCTTGTGGTCTTCTGGCACACCTCTGGGAGCTGAAGCTCTCCTCCGAGCTCATCCTCTGGGTGTTTCTGAAAGGGTCTGTGGGAGAGCTCAAGCCTGCTCCCACTTCCTTTGATTCTTAAAGGGATACAAAATGTGACAGGTTAATCAGCCAGCGCTGTCTGCAGCTGATGGAGAAAGTAATTTCAGCCCTATCTGCACTTGCTAACATTTAAACATTTCATTTAATCTAGGCAGAGGTGGTCTGAGGTAGACAAAAAGCGCATCCAAGCAAAAAAAACCTACTAACTCCTCCACTGTCAAAAGGCTGAAACAGATCATTGCTTCTCCTCTGAGGCAAACCCAACCTTCCCAGACCTCGTTCCGGCTCACAGAGAGGAGGAGGAGGACGGAGCCCTGTCGGGGGCAGAGCAAATGACGAGTTGGCATATGAATGCTGTTTTGTGGTGGCAAAAAATAGATGGTTCCAGCCAGCAGCTGCCCCCGAGGAGGAGCTGTGAGCAGGCTCGGGCTGTGTTAATTACAGCCACTCACTCCTAACGAGGAGCACCGCGGGAGAGCCAGGGCAAGGCAGATGGGGGCTCATTTCCCAAACATTGCAGTGTGGGGCACGGCCAAGCAGAAAAAAAAACAGGCAGAGAAAGAAAGAAAACAGGACCCCATCACCTCTGAAATTCTCTTCAGCCTCTGAAGCTGCTGCATCTCAATGAGCTCCCCACAGCTCATCCCATTAACTCTATTTAAGGGTTGGGAAGTGATATGTTTATCCAGACACTGGGAGCAAAATACGCTCACTTTTTTTTTTTTTTTCCCCTTCAGTCTGGGACATGTTATTTTACGTTAAAGAAAACAGCAAGGAAAGGCAGAGTAAATATAAGTCCCCAGGAGACATCAAGCCCACTGTGTCTGCAAAACTCAACCCACCGACGGACGTCCTGCTGAGGGGGGAAGTCCACAACTACCCGTGGCCATGTCACCTACAGGAGGGAGAGTTCAAAAGAAGCATTAACCATGAGCAGGTCCCTGGGCTGGGAACCAGGAGATCTGACACTGCTTCTCCAGTCCTGAGCAGAGCTGTGGGGTCACTGGGAACAAGCCCAGTTCCCTTTGGGGGCGTTGGCTCCTCACCCTGCTCTTTGTTTGAACCAAAGGCTCTCCTGGGCTGGCACTGTCTCCCTGAATGTTTCCCCACACAGCTCAAATGTAAACCCCAGATCCAGCTATTTCCACCTGCTGTGAAGCGACTCAGGGCTGAGGAAGCTCCTGCTCAGCTCCACAGTTTCAGGGGCTGTTCCTACAGCTGCAGCCCCTTGGCATTTGTAGAAACGTGGGGGGAATCTGTCTTCCCTTTGAAATATGGCCATTGCTTTATTCCTCTCTAAATAAGGCTGGTGGAGAACTCTGGATGTGGTTGAGGATGCATGGAGGTTCTTTCCCCTACTTGAAATGGATAACTGAGTAGATAGTAGGAATAAATTCTTGGCTGTGAGGGTGGGGAGGCCCTGGCACAGGGTGCCCAGAGAAGCTGTGGCTGCCCCTGGATCCCTGTTAAGTGTCCAAGGCCAGGCTAGATGGGGCTTGGAGCACCCTGGGATAGTGGAAGGGGTCCTTTGGCAGGGGAGTGGGACTGGGTGTGCTTTAATGCCCTTTCTAACCCAAGCCTTTCCATGACTGCACGATTCTATGGAAGTGATGGCAAGATTTGTCCCCTGGCTCCAAGGATTGCTGTGCAGAGCTCCCAGCACGGTTGGTTCAGTGGAAGAAGTCTGCAAAGCACACTCCTTGTGTGCAGCAGAGCTGCCCTCTGCCCTCCCTGCTCTGCTCCCTGTTTCTCGCTGATGGACGTGGCTGGGACTCACCTGAGGGCAGGCTTGCTGTGGTTTCTCATGTTCATACAATGTCTAAAATAATCAACAAGATTTTTGAAGCTCCTCAGGGCTGGATTTTCAAGTGTCTGGTGCTCACTGACATTTCAGGGAAGTTTGTCTCTCATATAAGCACCTAATAAGGCTCAGAGGGAAGAGGGCAATAACACTAATAGCAATTACTGCTGCTGCTCTCCTCAGTAATTGCCTTTTCCCCATTTTGTTTATCCAGCATTGACAAACCAATTGGTTTAAAAATGTCAACAGCAAAAAGCAAGGGAGTGCATCCCTTGATTTCCTTGTCCATCAGGAGGTGTTCAGCTGTGTCTGATGTCGAGGGACATCATGAGTCTCCTCACCCATAATATTTTCCTCTCTGGCTCCAGCTTGGGTTCCCAGAGGAGACTTTGGGATGGTGGTGAGCAAACACTCAGCACCTCACTGCCCCTTGCACCCTGTGCTGTGCTCTGGCTCCGTGCCTGCCCCCCAGCACTGTGGATGCCCTGGGCTGTATCCATGAAAACCAGACTGATGGCTTGCANTGATGGGTCTGGGATGAACCTGCTGAAAGTCATTAGAGAAGAGCTTGCTGAGAGCCAGCAGGAACCCAGCCCAGGGGCCAGAACTTGTCTCTGTGACTCAGGAAAGGAAAAAAAACAGGAAAGAGAAGAGGAAAGTCTGTGATGGGTTCACCACTGAACCATATTCCCAAGTATCACATGCACAACCTTTTTGAAAACTTCCAGGGATGGTGACTCCACCAGATGTTGAGCCCGAGTGAGGGAAAGTCCCTTGGGCTCCACCCACTTGTGTGGAGAAAAGGAGACCCCAGAAGCTCCAGATCAGAGAACGTTTCAGACATCACCTACCTCCTACAGGACAGCTGCCCTGGACAAGGGAGAGCAGCTTGGAAGCCGAGGAGCCCCAAGAGACTTTTGCAGTGTCAGATGACATAAATCCAGGTCCCAGCTCACTGGTGTGAAACCCCAGGGTGTGTCTGTGGTGGGTTGGTCTCCGCTGGTAATGCTGCTTATCCCTGAACTCCCCAAAACGCCGAATTTGTCGTGTAAAAAAGTATGTGTAACTCGAGCTCACCTTTGGGTTCCACATCCCTGGGGCTCTTTGTGACCTGATCTCTGTCCCCCAGTTTGGCCTGTGATGGGTCTAGTCTCCTTTCCTGGTCACAAAGACCTTGCAGTTCCACAGGGAGCAAAGGGAATGCAACGGAGAAGGCAAAAATAGGGGAAAACAACTTTCCCTTTGTTAGTCCTCCCCACTTTCAGCTCCACTTCCAGAAGTTTTCCAGGCTTGCATGAGTCTCTGAAGCTTTTTGACCTCCTTTCTTCTACCCCTGTGGCACCTTACACTTTATTCTCTGCCTTCAGAACTCATCATAGCTGTGCAGGGGATGTTTTTTTAGCAGCAATTTCTTCCCTGGAAGCAGAGAGCTGCTGCCTGGCCATAGCAGACGCAGAAAATGTTTACAAACACACAGAAAAAGACAATTTCAAGCCACAAGTTCAACCCAAGTGTGAGGAAGTGAGGTTTTCATGAAGGAACCGTTGTGCAATTGAAAGTCCCCGAAGTAAACAACAGCACTCAGGAAAGGCTACAAAACCTGAGACACGGTGATTGAAGCCTTTGAATGATCCATCAAAGCATGAGATATAAAAGTGTTCTTAGGCTCGAAACTGGGTGAGCTGGGAAAGGCTGCACAGCAGAGAAAGTTGGTCATGAGGGGCTTGGAGGAGCTCTGTGAATTGAGAGGGAAGGCAGGGAAATGTGGAGGCTGCTTTGGGACAGCGATGCTGCCGCTTTCCCCGAGCATAATTAACAATGTGGATGTGTGGGTTAAAAACTGGTGACATGCCGGGAATAACGTGCTGTGTGGACAGGTGAGAGGGGATACAGTGTAGATGGGAATGCAGATTTAGCTGTTTGAAGATGGAAAAAGAGCTGGAAAGCTCCCGGGCATGTTTGGGCATCCTGATCTATCCTGCTTCTGTCTTGGGGTTTGCCCACCATGGAGTCAGCAACCAGTGTGTCTCCTTCTGCTCCCAGGGCCTTTCTTGAGGTCAAGGAAATTTGTTTCTATTGGATTCACTAAACATGATCCATGGCATGATTCCCAACAGGTATTAATGTCTGCAGTGGACACCAGGTGGGCTGCAGAGTGTAAGGTGTCCACCACCCCAAGGATTTAGGCTGGTCCCCCTGGAGATGCACCCCAGCTCTGGATCTGCTCTCAGGAGTGCTGGTCACAGACTCAGAGAATCATTAAGGTTGGGAAAGACCTCCAAGAACATCGAGTCCAACCTCTGTGGTGTGGGGAAGAGTTTGAACTGGCTGCTTCAGGAGGAATGTCTTCAGCAAATTTGTGGTACCACCAATTCCTGTGGTCATTTCTCACCTCTGAGCTCCACAATGAGAATTTAATTCCTGTGGAATCCTAAAGACAATGGAAAGCATTGCCAGCTCTACAGACAAACTGATGAACAAGATTGTTTGGTTATGTTTGAGCCCATTTGGGAATCTTTCTGCCCCACCAGAGATGTCTTCTACTGGAGGTTCAAGGATGAGCCAAATCATGAGTGTTTTCCCTGGACATCCACCATCTCAGCTTCACAGAGGAGTCTATTCAAATTTATCCCCTTTTAGTTCCCTTGTGTTCCCTTTAGTTTCCAGCCCTGTGGAAGCAGGAAGGGACCATGATTAGTGCTCCAGGCTGCTTCTGTGGTACCAACACAGAGAGCTGACAATGACAACAGCCACAAACCCAGCATCAACGACAGGACTCCTCTCCTGGGGGGACCTGGAAAGGCAGCAGATGGTTGGAGGAGATGGAAATGTGCAAATGCTGTCCTGGGAGGGCCTCCTTTGGAAAGCACCTTTCCTACCCTGTTTCCCAGCTGATGAGCACAGGAGGATTTAACAATATTAACTCATTAAGGCTGACAATGTCCTGGGGATGTAAAAGCAACGGGGGCATCCCTTCATTTATGTCTCCACCGCTGTTGTTCCTGAGCACTGCAGGTGATGGAGGCACGGGAGGTATTTGGGAGCAGCTGTGGCACCTCCTCCATGGTTTTCCCTTTAGCCAGGCAGTCTGTCTGCCATGGGAGTTTTGTGCTGGTGCTGGGTGTTGTGTGGCTGCAGCTCCCTGTGCAGGGGAGATAAAACATCCACTGTCTGGAGACTCCTTAGCTCTCCTTTGTGGCCATTAGTGCTTAACAGCATAATTAGTTTCAGTGGTAAAAGGAGATTTTGCAAAGCGCAGGAGAGAGAGGCTGTTAATCTCCTGGCATTTCACACAACATCAAAATGTAGCAAGATCCGTGTTAGAAAACACGGCAGAAATATAGTTTGCTGTTAAGCAACTCCCAACTAAAACACAGGCCAGAGGTGGCTTTGTTTTGTTTGTGAGTTATGCTAAAGAACAGTGATTTCAATGTTGTGAAATGCCTTGTGATGTCAATGAGCAGGCAGTGAAATATCCATCAGGATCCTGGGGTTCCTTTCCACTTGTGAGTATCTGCAGGGTCCTGTGTCCAGGCTCAGCTCCTGAGTCCTCTCTCTGCTGTGGGAAGGAGGCAGAGTTTATAATGAGGATAAAGAGGCAGCTTCTGTTTGGTTAGGAAACTTCTTTGACCAATTTCTGTGTCTTGGGTCTCAAGGGTTGCAGCAAGAACAGGCAGAGGAACATCTGAAGTGCGTGCCCACATCGTTGGAAGGTGTCCAAAGCACTGTCTGGCTTTTGTCTATGACCCAGAGCCCTTCTGGCCCTACTCAGCAGCTGAAGCCAAGCATCAAATAAATACTCCAAGGAAAGTGGGTTTTTTTGCCGGTGGTGCTGCGGACTTTTCCAGATTCATGATGTGTTGGTAACCTCATGAGGAACACCGGCTGCCTTGCATTTCCAGCCTCAAGGAGGTCACACACAGTTCAGACAAGCTTTGGGGAAGCAGCAGAACTTCAGGATGTTTGTATGAACCCAACCCCTGACCTCCCCAGCCTCACATTTTACTGATTTGTAAGTACAGATGGAGTATTTACATGGACATCTGTGTGTGTGTTTGTGTGCGCTGTGGAGAGACACCCAAATTGTTACAGAACACGAACTGTCAGGGCTGTGAACACACTGCTGTTGTGTCCCAACACTTGGCAGAAGGAGGAGAAGCACCTGGGATCTGGATGATGCCTCCAGAAACACGTCCATCCCTGGATAAAGTGGGGTTTGTTACTGGTAGGACTCAAATACCTCAACCCCTTTGAGGAAATGGTCTTTACACCCCGTTTGTCATCTTGTGTCTGAGCACCCCTGTGTTCTGCTGAAGCAATTTAGGCACCGTGTGGAACAGTGTGCACATATTCCTGAAAACACAGGGAAGACTGGCTCATTGTTTGAGGGAGGAAGGTGGATTTTATTGCTGCACCAGGGAGCTGTGGATGCAAGCACCAGAATGCAAAGGTGGCCTGGGGATTCTGCGTGGGCTCCAAGGGGTGCTTCTGGCTTTTGAGAGGTGGTGAATCTCCTCTGGCCCTTCTCCTTCTCTTCTGAGGGCTGGACTCCCTCAAAAACAGACACCAGATGTTCATTTATGTGTGTAAACCCCAAAGGATTGATGGATCAGGGAAAGGGAGCTAAACTGGAGCGGGCTTTGCATTTCTGCAGGGTCTTTGCAGGGCACAGAGGGATGCTCAGCAGCAGGCAATATCCATACCCAGGACGTGCAAAACCGAGGGCTGGGGACCAGCCCCTCTGGCAGCATCCCCTTCCCAGCCTGGCACGAGGCTTCCCAGTGGATTTTGGGATCTTTGGCCACCATCACTCAGCTCTGCAGGAAAACTGTGCTGCATCTGGCCCTGCAATCTGATTGCTGAGCTTGGTGAAGCATCACCAAATGTGCTCTTCCATCCCAGAAAGGGGTATGGAGATGAGAGGAAGGGAGATGCTTAAATATGGGAAGCTACAACAATTTCCAATGGGCCCCTTTTCCTGCTTTTCCACTCCAGAGCAGCATGTGGAGAAGAGAGCAGCAGCATTTCCTGACAAGTTGCTTCTGGTAGCTATAGAAACTTAAAGCACAACCACAGTAACAAAAATACAGCTCTTTGCTGGAGCTTCCTTCCTCTGTGGGTCGTGACTTTTCCCTGACACGAGCTGCCCCAACCCTGCTGGGCCCCAGGGAGCCTCAGCCCGGGGGCTGAAATGTTGGGGTTTTTTTGCCAGCTGGAATTGAGCAGTGTCATTTTATTGCCTGGGAATGGAGAGATGCAGAGGCAAAGCAGGGAATATCAGGGACCACCAGGGATTAACTCCGAGCAGAGATCCTAAAACTGCGTTTGGGCCAGCAAAAATGTCAGTGCAGCTACGAATTTGGAGAGAGGGGTATGTTGGAGCAGAAAGGCTGTGGGGAGGGCAGGGATGCTGGGGAGCAGTGAATGCCAGGAACAGCTTGTTGGCAGAGCCCTGGTGGCACCCTCCTGCCCACAGGTCTGCCAGCCTGGGCTCTGGCTCGGAGCCACCCGGCTTTGTGCCATTCCAGGGCCATCCAAATGGCTTTGGTGCCCAGCATGAGGCCTGGGGACCTGCTGGGACCAGGAGGGGTCCCCTCCACCACGCCTGATGGGCTGAGACATCCGCTGAGGTGATTAGCAAGGACACAGGTGGAAGGGAAGGGCTTTTATTTTTTTGCTGTTCTCTGGCTTTTCAGGAAATGTGTGCCCATGGTGAATGGCAGAACCCCCTGAGACATCCATCCCAACACACATTTCCATGCTCAGATGTGTCCTACAGCTCAGCATCCCACTGATTTTATCCCAGATTAGGGGCAGGGAGACACCTGGGAAGTGCCGAGGTAAGGACAGATTGCATTGCTTGGTTTTTCTGCCTCCCTAACAAATAAAAAGACAAGCAAAGCCCAGTAGACATGGGATTTATGAGCCAGTAGCTTACTCTGCTCTTGCTGTTGGCTGCTGCCATGTGCCAAGCCATGGGGGCTGTGGCTACTTGGGCTGGCTCTGCTCTATTTTCTCCCCTTGAATATTGTTCAGGGGGAGTCATTTGGATAAAAGGCAGCTTGGAGCTCTTTGGGTTTTTGGTTGCTTGGCAAGGGCTAGCAGAAGAAAAATGGATTTTTTCTTTTTGTGTGTGTTTTTGAGGGAATAACAGGTGGCTTTCCCATTAGCAGGGACCTCCTGCATGCAGAGGACGCTTGGGTGGGCTCCAGAGCAGACTGCAGCACATTCCTGCACAGTGCCAGTGGCAGGGGGATTCAGTGGATACCACCAGGCACCTCCCCCTGCCAAATGCTGCTCTTGAGGGGAGATGAAACCCCCACCTTTACCCCCATCCATCTCAGTGCCTCATAAAAAACCTCTGCCCTTCTCCCAGCCCTTCAGAAAGTGTGGAATCTTCTCAGCCTTTAAAGGGATGCTCAGTGTGAGAGGGTGAGACCCTGGAACTGGGTGCTGTCAGCAGAGGGGGGGTGCAGGGACCCCAGAAGAGGAATGTAATGGGGTAGGGAGAGAGGGGAACCCTGTGGGAGAGGATCAGGTGTGGCCCACGAGGTGACAACATCTCGCTCCCTGTGAGAGCATCTCCTGCAGGCTGCTCATTAAAACCACGGCTGTTTCCACCCTTGCCTGTGATGTTTGTTCCCATGCATTGCTCTGCCACTGCCAGGAAGTTTTTCCCAATAATTTTCCTAATGGATGTCTTTCTTTGCTTCAGATAAAGCCGATTTCCTCCCCTGGTGGCCTTGGCGGATGCAGAGAACAATGGGTACCATGTCTGCTCTGCCCACCCCGTGTGATGGGGACTCTTATCCCACTTCCTTAGGATGCCCAGACCTCCACTGGGAATGAAAAAAATCCAGGGAATGCACCCGAGGGATAAGAAAAAAAAAAAAAGCACTACTGCAAAGAAGTGATTTGGGAAACAGCTTTGCAAAAAATGGTGGAAAACAGAAATTTAAAGAACAATGTCTGTGGCTGCTCCAGGACAGCTCCAGTGAAACACACACAGGTATCCACAGTGCAACTTTTGTAAAATGAATAGAAATTTAAGAGTCCCATCACTGTGAGCTTCAGGAGTTAAGAAGCAGCCAAGGGTGACCAGCACGATGGAGGAAAATCATGACCAAGCTTTGTTTGCTGTGTTGCATTGCTGCAAAGGGAAGGTGCTGCCTGGGAAACCTCAGCCCAGGAGCCAGAGACCCACTTTGGGGAGCCAACCACTGCTGTGAAGCTGCTTATTGCGAAATAGGCAGCTGAATGTATCCAATTATCACCCTGTCTCCGGGTAAAGCAGACAAAACCTGAGCTTGTTTTCTCTCTCTCTCTCTTTTTTTTTTTTTTTTTTAAATAGCAGATGGTGAAAAAGTCTGCAGCCCCCAATTCTTTAATCCTTTCTGCGTTGGTTCCCAGACCATGTCAGATTGCTCTTTCCTGGACCAGCTCCAGCTCATTTCTATTGTCCTTAAGCCTTGTGGAGCATTGCCGTGAGCCCAGGGAGAGCTGTCATCTCTGTCACCTCCCATGGGTGCACCCAAAGGTGGCCCTTGCCCTGCCCTTTCCCTCCTGAGCATCATTCCAAGCTGGGTCCCACCACAACCTCCTCAGATATTTTTACGGTGCTTTAGACCTATCCAAATGCTGTTCCCCAGTCTAGATTTGGGTGTTATTTATCCATCCAAAACACAGCCCCTTTGCCTCTCTGTTCTAAGTGAATTTTGTGCAGCTCACTCAAATGCCACAAATTTATTGTTTGTAATTATCTGCCTTCCAAACAGCTGGCACTCCTCACAGCCCGGGGTTGTCCACACACTTCCTAACACACTCTCAAGTCTATTCATTGAGTTGCTAATGCAGATTTTGAATCTATAGGGACTGAGTGCCCCTTGCAGCCCGGCAAGGAATGCCTGGTAGCAGCTCGAAGGGTGCAGGTTTGCTCCCCTCTGTTGTGGCCCACCTTTATAACCTCACCTGGATCAGGTTTCCTTTGTTCCTTTGCAAAGTCGTCAACCAAGACGATGCCAGGAGCCTCCCCTGAGCGAGGCTCTGTCCCAGCTGCGGCTTCCCTGCACCCTCGCCTCCCTCCATCCTCCCCTCTCTCCATCCTCCCGGCTGGTTTTCCTGTCAAAGAGGAGGGAGGATTGACAGGAGTTTGCTCTGGAAGAATTCCTGTTGGCAGTTTCTCTCTCCTTGCTTTCCCTCTGATCTAATACTTCTAAATTCCTTAACAATTTGCACCGGGAGCTTTCCGGCTGCTGAGATCCAGGTCATGGCTGGGATGCCGTGGGCACTGCCTGGCCAGTCCACCTCATTTCTGTCCTGTGCTGTCATTGCTGACCCCAAACTGTGACCAGTTTGGCACATCTGATTCACCAGTTCTTTGGTGGGTGAAGGCTGGCTGGGACAAGAGCTGCCTGCTTCCAGTGCTGGCTGCTGCAACCCCAATGGATTTGTCCCAGCCCTGGAGGGCAGTTCTCCAGGTAGAACACTCCAGGGATATTTGGGAGACATTCCCTGTTCTTTGAGGATGCTGCAGAGCCTTTCAACACGATGTCAGAGGTTAATTGTGTTTAGGTATTTGGCGCTTGGCAACATTTAGGAAGGACAGAGAAAACATAAGGGACCAGCGTATGTTCCCAAATGCTCCATAGTGATGTCAGCCGAGGAAGATTTCCATAGGAGCCGGAGCATATGGCATGCTTTAGCACTGCAATCATCTGCCAGGACATGTGCTGTCACCTAATTACACACCCACATTTTGTCTCCTTTGCTTTACATCTTGCCTGATTTCCCTGCAGAGGCATCAGCCACGGGATTTTCAGGCAGAGCGTTGGGTGTTGCTCTGTCAGAGCAGTGGGACATCCTGGACAAGGCCAGCGGTGTCCCTGTGGGCCACCACTTGTGCTGGTTGATGTCTGAGAGCTTGCTGAGGAGCTAATGCACCTCTTAGCTCCCATGTGGCTAAAATCCAGCTGGACAGACTCCTGTGGAGGTGAAATGCAGGGGATAAGAGCAACCAGAGCAAAGAGAAGTCTGTTTAACACATCCCCAGTTCCAAGGTGACACTCTGTTCCACAGCGTTCCTACATGCTTGTCCAACTTGTTCTTAAAGATTTCCAGTGACGTGGACTCCTGTGCTTCCCCAGCTAATCTATACCCCCGCTTAATTAACCTTGTAATCGGAAAGATTTCCTTAAGCTTCCCTCGAATGTGCTGCACTTTGATTCACCCCTCCTTGTCCTGCCTGCAGTGGCTGTAGAGAACTGTGTCTGAAAGACTATTGTATCTCTGAGGACTGGTGGAAGACCTTCCCTCAGGCTTTTTCCCCCATTTCCTTCAGACTTCAGCTTTTCCCAACCTCTGACCACCTTTGTCTCACCCCTTTGGGCTCTGATCAGTTTGTTTGCACCCTTCTCCCATGGTCTCCTTCCAGCAGTGAGCCTTGCCAAATAAGGACCTCACGTACCTTAAATCCAACAATTGTCTCAACTCATCCCTTTTTTAATGGCTTTTTCAGAAAAGAAAATACCAATCGGGCTCATGGCCCTGTCGCAGCAGGGAAGAGGGGGATGGACATTGTGATGGAGAAGATGGGGATCTGCCCATCATGGTGGGATTTCACAGAACCCAGAAGGGAATTCCAGAATGGTTTGAGTTGGAAGGGACCTTAAAAATCATCCCGTCCAGCCCCCTGCCATAGGCAGGGACATCTTCCTCTGCCCCAGGTTGCTCCAAGCCCTGTCCAACCTTGCATTGGACATTTTCAGGGATAGGGCAGCCACAGCTTCTCTGTGTCAGGGCCTCCCCACCCTCACAGGGAAGAATTTCTTCCCAATATCCCATCTAACCCTGCCCTCTTTCTTCATTTCTGACTGCCTCCCACTGTGGCCTTCTAGTTTGGAAAACAGCATTTCCAAGTGGTGGGGGGAAAAAAAAATCTCTAATGATCCAAATGTTTTGCACTTGGAGTTTGATTTCAGTGATATTTTCAGGGCAGCTTTGTTTTTAGTGTGTCTCGTTTTGAAAGGACGAGAACATTTTGTGCTGATGAAATTGTTCGGCTTAATTGCATGCTAAAAGCATGTTGATGTTTATGTTGTGTGAGTATTAATTTTAATCTCCAATATTAATCAGCAGCAATGTAAACAAAGTATCAAGTATTATCTTTGCCAGGTTGTATTTGGATATAATTTAATATTTACAACAGGTGTTTAATATTTAATATTATGTGATAATGTTTCTCTGTTATTGCTCATCAGGGACATGAAAAGACATAAAGGCTCTAAATAGCAGCCAGGGAGTTTGGATTAAACATCTGGAGCATTTTTTTTCTGAGGGGAAGGGCACTGAAGCACTTGAGCACATTTTTGGGGGTGGTGAGGATTTGGTGTGGCCTCAGTTGTCACACCAGGTGTTCGTCCCCAGCTGACCATCACCCCAAAACCCTTTTAGCCCCGTTTTCCAATGGGGAAGGGAAACTCTTAAAGTGTTGGCTTGTGGGATGGAGTTGTGGTAAAATATTCCTGAAAATGCGTAAATTTGATTGTCCTGAGGGAACTATTTCCTTATTTTGCAGAAAACAAAGAAGATTAAAGGCAAGATCTGGACTGGCCAAATTTTGATTTGATTGGGACACTGGGGTCCTTGAAGTAGCTTATAAATGAACTGCTCAGAAAATCATGGTCCAATTTCTCCTGCTCCCAGAGTCACCTAAAACTTAGCCATCAATCCTTGTCAGGACTGAAGACTTTCCTCAAGATCAAGGCTGAAAACCTCTGCATGAGAATTATTTTTTACCAGTAAAACTGGTATTTATCCCTCAGGTCTGCTCTGTGCCTGGAACACCCAGCACAGCGTGGGAGCCGTGGCCATTTTCACCCCAAATTTGGAGGGCAGAAAGATCTGCTGTGATCCAAAATACAAAATAACCTGATTCTAGTAAATTTAGTGGAGATGTCCATTCTTCAAGACATGGCTCTTGATTCCCAGCACTAGGGAAGAGCAATCCACACTATTTTCTTCCAAAATTATTTTCAGATCTCATGGGAAGACTTATATAAGAGCTAAGCAGCATCTTTATTTTTCATGCATGAACCACTTTGACATTTTTTGACTTTCAAACTAGAAAAGGTTTTTTGTTGTTGTTGTTTTTATTATTTTCCAGGAAGCCATTTAGTTAAATTATATTTTAATAGTGTTTCCACAGACTCTAGTACAGGAAATAAAGTAGTCACAAATTATGCACCTAAGCACAGATTTGCATTATGTTTCCCCACCAAAAAAAAAAAAAAAAAAAAATTAATTGTTGCTATGAAACCAGAAGTTTTTGCTTGGATCATATAATTTTGTTCTCATGTCATGGATAGAGAGGCTGAATGAACAATGTAATGCTAATGATGTTCCCTTTAAATCTCCTTAAAGGAACCTTTCACCTCCCACACTTTCCAGACAAATAAGGTCTTTTTTAAATGGTTTGGGGTAATTTCAGTGCTCCTGGAAGTTCCTCCTGGGACAGGCAGCAAGAGGGGTGCTGGGGCTGTGTGTTGGTGTGGAAATCTGAGTTTTGCAGTGGTTTATGTCTTGGTTGAGGTGTGATTTTAGCTGATGCAGCAGTTTCCTCCTTCATCTCTCGAGAATGCTCCTGCTCCTGTCAGGAGCCCAGACTGGCCCCAGGATGTTGATGGTGAAATGATGGTAATGAGAATAAAACTTTTGATTAAACAACTTTTCCTGGTTGCCTTTTGGAAGAAAACTGTGGTTACAAAAGATTCACTCGACTCCTGGAGTTGGATCTTTAAGGGAAAAAAAAGTGAAATTCTGGGATAAAACTTCCTTTGGGTGTTGATGTGTCAGGCCTTGGGCAAGGCAAGCAGGTTCTTTGCTTCTTTTGGCTGCTTGTGTGTATGTACAGTGTGCAGATATCTATATCATCTATATATCAATATCTATATCTAAAAAAGGGATTTATGTGTGTTGTATATGTAAATTGAAATTTTAACAAAAATTCTTGAATATATGAATATATATATGTGTGTATATGTATATGTGTGCCTGCATCTATCTATATATATTTATATGTACATAATAGCATATGTAAACATATATATTTATATATACATATAATAACATATATATTTATATATACATAGAACAACATGCACACACACATATATATGTACATATATATATATTCCTGTAAAAGGACTCAAAGAGAGAAAGTTTCTCCTGCCCCTGCCCTCATTTATTTCTAATTGTGGATGATGGATTGCATTTATATGGCTCCCTCTAATCTCTTTTCTTAAATACAAATATATCTCTGTAAGAATTCCTTGGGAAGAGCTGTGGGCAGAAAGCTAATTCAGCCTCTGTGCTGATTCATATTCCTTGCTCGCTGCAGACATAACAGTGATGGGCTTGTGGAAGTTGGTGCTTGCAGAAAACCCCCACCTGTTTGAGGGAGCAGCTCTGGGGTGTCTCGTCCTTCCCCTGTTATCAGCACTGGGTGGCTGCAAGAATAGAGCCTGTGTAACAGCCCGGGAATGGGAAACGAGGCACAGCAGCCAAAATGGGAATGAAAGTCTCTTTTTAGCTGCTGAACAGAAGATAGGAGTTAAAATATGCAAGTCCATGGCAGAGCCAGGAAAATGTGTGCTTTGTTAAAATTAACTGGTGAGGGCTGCTCCCCATCCTTCCTCCTCAGCCACTGCAGGAACACCACGGCTCCTCTCCAAGTAGGGGCTCAGTTTTGGGTTCACCTCGTGCCAACTTCCACCCTTGGGTTGGAGGCACTGGGCGCTGCAAAAATCTGAAAATTTCCCCAGATATCCATCCTGACGCACAGCTATTTATGTGTGTGCATGAACATATATAAATACACACACACACATATAAAAATAAATACATGTATATACATATTTACAAGGCCTCAGCTGCTCTGTTTGCAAAATAAACTTCCAGTCTAACTAAAAAAAAAAAGAGCAGAAAAATCGACAGTGAGTAAACCTGGAGCTGCTCTGAGGGAAGTGATGCTGCCTGGAAAATCAATATGTTTTTAGAGCTGCCTTTGCTGGTGGAGCCATAAGTCATGTCAGGAGTTACCTCCAGCACCTGTGGCAAATTCACTCTCTTGACTTGGACTGAATTTGCAGGAAGCCCAAGGGAACAGCCCCAAATTTTAACCTGGTTCCTACCCCTGTTGCATTAAAGAGGAGAATTGTTAACTACAACTTAGCTCATTAAAGGAGAGATGAAAGGAGAGGGCAGCTCAGAGGGAGGGGAATTAACTCAGCAGGGAGCAAGGAAAGGGGTAGAGATGAAGGGGGATGGAAAGTCCAACATGTGGGGCACCAGGAGCTGGTTGGGATGACACATTCACAGGGAGCCCTCAAAATTTTGGGAAATGCTTTTTCTACTCTGGCTGCAAGATTTTCCATAGTGGAAGGATACCTGAGAGTAACTTGGGATAAGTTTGACAACACAAACCTACAAGTCCACATGGGTTTCTTTGAGGCTCTTCAGAAACTCTGGCATTAAATTTCCAGTAGTTTTACTGGTTAAACTGGTGGTCTTGTATAGATACAGAACAGACAGCTAAGGATAAAGTGTTCCCATTCCCTTTTGACTCCTTAAAGAAAACGCCCTGTAAGAAAATGTCCTCAGCTTTTGGGGCAGGAAAGGAGCAAGATCCACGTTTCTCCTGTGAAACCAGTGCTAATCTCTGGCTGCCTTGGATGGGACCAAGAAGTGGGGTAGGGGATGCACAAAATGCAATTTTGTGATCAAAGTGAACTTTTGGGTTTGTTGCACTGGGCTGTGACTCACAGGGTGCCTCTTTACACCTCCACTAGGTTAAATCAGCATCATTAGCCCTTTAGGAATGAGTGGATATTACCATGCTGCCTCTTAAAAAAAAAAAAAAGCAATTACTGCATGCATTGGGCAGTGCATTAATTGACACAGTTTAATTACAACCTAATTTATCTCTGAATGAAGTACATTCCAAATTTCCAGTGTATTGTTCCATTCAATTACTGCAAATCTCTGTCTGTTTGCTGCCATGGATGAGCTGGGTTGGCAAAGCTGGGCACACACACCAGCAAACACTCAGCTTTCCCCTCCCACTCCTGAGGAATCAGCTCCAAACTCAAATCAAACTGATTTCTGTCTCAGGTGGCTGTTTTCCAGCCATCTCCAGGTATCCAGGGCTGAGTTCAGCACTGCTGCAGCTGGGAAGGTGCATTTCTGCAGGTGTCAGAACCCTTTGGGAAGCTAATGCCAACCAAACGGGTGCCTCATCCTTGGAAAAGCTCCCAGTGTGTTTCCACAGCAGGCACTACAGGAGGTCAGGTTTGGGGCCATCAAGTGGATCTCAAATCAAGCTGATCCAGGATTTGGGAAAAGGCTGAAACATCCTTAAGGGATGTGGGATGATATCCCAGCCCTACTGAGGTCAGAGAGGAGTTGATGACTGTGGCTCTCGGATTGGGGTTTCTCCTGGAGCCTCTGGTGAGGTCTCCAAGGTAAACCTGGAGTGAAGCCAAGCCAAAATCCAGCAGTGGCCCATCCTTTTAGTCCTTCCAGCAGAGTTGCATCATCTAATCCCAGAACTGGAAGGGAACTTAAGCACACTCTTGTTCCAAACCCCTGCCATGGGCAGGGACACCTTCCACTAGGCCAGGTTGCTCAAAGCCCCGTCCAACCTGGCCTTGCCCCAAAAACTTACATTTCACAAAATTCCTTGTGTTTTCAGCCACAGAAGCTCAACAAATGAAATAATCACAGGAAGATTTGCCAATCTGGCATGAATTTGGGCAGAAAGAGCTTTCTAGCCAAGGACAGACAATTTGCTGTCCGTGCTGCTAACTAGTCACAAGAAATGGGCCTGTTTGACGAGTCTGTGACTAAGGGACCACTAAAAGAGGACTTTAAAATAAATAAATAAATAAAGTAAATGCACCTCTGGCCGTATGTTCTTAAAGCCCATCCTATTCCAACCCCCTGCCATGGGCAGGGACACCTTCCACTATCCCAAGTTGCTCCAAGCCCCGTCCAACCTGGCCTGGAACACTTCCAGGGATCCAGGGGCAGCCACAGCTTCTTGGGCTTGTGGCACACCCTGGGCTCTCACCAGGGCTTGCTGTAGCACAGAGCTGTGGGAAATGGGAGAGAAGATTCCATGGCTTTGGGAATACAAAGGACAAACACTGCGGAAAGAATAACACTTTTGTGCAGCAAACCAGAAGACACACAGCTGACTACTGGAAGACTTTTAAATATATGATGGCCATTAAGCACACAATGACAGTCTTGCAAAATGCAGTGTGAGAGGGAGGCTTTATTTTATTATTATAATTATTTTCTGTGATATTGGCATTTTCTGAGCAGCCTGAAATTGGGCAGGAGGCTCAGGACAGTCTGGGAAACGACACAGGCAACATTCCGTCTGCTTTTGCCCTAAGCTACAAACCTCTCTGTGTTAAACATGTTTTCTTTAAACACAGATGCCCTCACTGCTTCTTCCTGGGGCTATGAAATATTCAGGCACTCTGAAGAGAAGGGAGACAACCCCTTTTCCAGGGACTCTCCAGCTCTGTGGCAGTGCAAGTGCTGGCTCTAGAGCATGGATTGGAGAACATGCTGAAGTCCCAGTGATTTCAGCTTTACTAAACAGGTTTGCCTTAAAAGTATAAGGTAAGGCATTTTCTAGACTGGGGCCTTAAAGGTTATATTGTTCCACCCCCCTGCCATGGGCAGGGACACCTTCCACTATCCCACGTTGCTCCAAGCCCTGTCCAACCTGGCCTTGGACACTTCCAGGGATGGGGCAGCCACAGCTTCTCTGGGCACCCTGTGCCAGGGCCTCACCACCCACACAGGGAACAATTCCTTCCTGTGTTTAATATCTTTGAACTACTCATCAAGTGGGCTTCCTTGCAAAGAAAAATCACTTTTCATTCCAACTTAAGCAACACTTCTCCTTTTTTTCCTCCAGCCTTGCTTTATGTCTGGGAGAAGGGAACACAAATAGAGACACAGGAGAAACCTGGCAGTACTCAGCCTAATAGGGAATATGGGACAGCATTTTGCTTTTAGATCTGCAATGCACCTCTCATCTTTATTAGAGAAGTTGACAACTGAGCTTGTTTCTCCATGTAATAAATCCACTGTAGTAAAAGGCTGTTCCCAGATGGCAATAGCTGGCACATGGGAGTAAACATAGATATGAGCAAAACATCAGATACTCCCAACCAAAACTGTTGGCTGGTCAAAAATTCTTCAGTTTTAATGGTGTGCAAAATGCCACATGAAACACATTCAACAAAAATCGCGGGGGACATTATTTTCAAATGAGCTCTTTAATTAAGATTTTTTTCTTTAGCCTAAAAGTTTTCACTTTGTCCTGGATCAGCAGAAAAAAGCCAACACAGCTGATCCTAGCAAGATGACCCGGGAGCATTGAAAAACTGGGGGTGGGTGGGTGAGGGTAATTTAGGTTGTAAAGTGCTAATGACCTGCTGGGATCATCAGAGCGTTTGTTTGGGTTCCTTTGGCTACAAATACCTTTGCCGTGAAGACACAGAACTGCTTTCACCTCTGGGAAAGCCAGGCTGGGTGCAGAGGCTGTGCCTGTGGAGGAGGAGCGGTGGGAGTGGGGAGCTTTCACAGCTCTAACAAGTTGTTCAAACAGGTTAAATCTCCGGGAATTTAATTTTCTTATCATCCATAGCCCGTTTGTTTCGCACTGGGATGGTGTCCCTCACATTCCCAGCCTGGATGGGAGGTGGACAGGGTCGGGAATTTGAGCTCTGTCCTCCCCGTCTTCCCTCTCGCCACGACTTTCTCCTACTTCTGGCTGCAACTCTAATAAAACACAAACCCCGTGCATTATGCAAAGCCTTTAATTTAAAATGCTATCCATAAATCCGGTCAGTTTTATTTTGCCACGGATGGGGTTTTAGCTATATTTGCTGTTTTGCTTTTTTTTCCCCTAGGATTTCTGCTCTGAGTCCTCTTGGACTTGTGGTTGGGGTTAGCTCTAGGGAATGTCTGCCCTCCCCTTCCTGCCTTCAATACTCCTTCCCTCTGTAAATCCTTCCACGCAGCCACAGAAATGTGCTATATATTGCCTCTGTGTTATATATGCTGTCTGCTGTGCATGGTCTGTGTGCTGTGTAGCCATGCATTAACATCCCAATTCCATTTACATTCCATAATTGTTTTATAGAATCCTACAACGGTTTGGGTTGGAAGGGAATTTGAAGCCCATCTCGTTCCAACACCCTTGCCATGGGCAAGAACACTTCCCACCAGACCAGGCTGCTCCAAAACTCATCCAGCCTGGCCTTGTACCCTCCCAGGGATGCCAGTTTTGGCTTAGAACCTCCAGGGTTTGGTTTATTTTACAGCGGCAGCCCCCTAAGCCTGTCCTCAGGCACACCCCAACCTCCGGCCTGCTGCAGGGCGAGTGTTTTTTCTGAGGAAAACAGTCCAATATTGGCTCTGGCTCCTGCTCAGAACGTATTAGTGTATGGATTACATGTAATGCAGCCCATTATGCAAGGCAGCCGGGATTGCAGCCGGGATTACAGCCCGATAACCCCCTGGAAGCTCAGGTTTAGCAGCCCTGGGTGAGAGCTGGGGCCGTGAGGCCGCTCACACGTGGGGTTTAACGCCTTGGGCCCCAGGGGGTTTAGATCCCACTGCAAATGAAGAAGGGAGCTGAGCCTCCAACATTCCTACTCCAGGGGTCCCCCTCAGTCACAAGAAGGCATTTCATGGAATCACAGAATGTCCTGAGCTGGAAGGGACACACAAGGATCAGAGTCCAACTCCTGGCCCTGCACAGACACCCCAACACCCCCACCCTGGGCATCCCTGGCAGCGCTGTCCAAACTCTCCTGGAGCTCTGGCAGCCTTGGAGCTGTGCCCATTCCCTGGGGAGCCTGGGCAGTGCCCAGCACCCTCTGGGAGAAGAACCTTTTCCTGATACCAAACCTAAACCTCCCCTGGCACAGCTCCAGCCGTTCCCTTGGGTCCTGTCACTCATGAGATCGAAGAGGTCAGTGCTGTCCCCTAGCTCCTCCTTGGGAAGATGTTGAAGGCCACAATGAGGTCTCTTCTCAGTTAGTGTTTCAACTCCTGGTGCACGTCCCAGGGGGAATGACATGGGAAACATCCCTGCCATGGGGTGCAAAGCCTTTTTGTAGCATCCTCAGGTCCTTGGTGAATTCTCCCTCCACTCAGTCCAGAATTACACAGTTGGGACAAGGTCTGTTGTAAGGTTATGATGTCTGTGGGACTTTTTTTTTCCTCCTTTTTTCCCCCTCCAATCCAAATCCACTAACTATTTTTATCCCTGAGCTATCATAGCTCTGTCCTTTGCCTTTCTGGAGTATCATGCTAATTGGGTTGGAACAGAGCAATAGCTCACAAACAGAGTGGCACCAATTATTTCCTAACCAAATGCAGGATTATTTAATCTAAGGCTGGCTTTTGAAGCCAGGGGCACAGAGGGATGGGGATGCCCCACTGGCCTGGCTATAGGGGCACAGGGATGGTGATAATTATCTGGGAGAGGGACATAGGCAGGACACTGCTTTTCAGGTAGGATTTTGAGGGGTGAGGAGGTGTCAGATTTGATTAAAGGTGATCCAGCCAATGTTAGGATTTCCTGAGGCTGAGGTATGGCCTGTCCAAACCTGTGTGAGTTTGTAGTGGAATATGAGAGAACCTGGAATTGCAATGGTTGTAGGTAATGGCAGAGCTGGTGGGGATATTGATCTTCCTGCTTTCATAGAACCATAGAATCATAGAATGCTTTGGGTTGAAGACCTTAAAGCTCATCCAGTTCCATCCTCCTGCCATGGGCAGGGACACCTTCCACTATCCCAGGGTGCTTCAAGGCCCATCCAACCTGGCCTTGGGCACTTCCAGGGATCCAGGGGAAGCCACAGCTTCTCTGGGCACCCTGTACCAGGGCCTGCCCACCCTCACAGGGAACAATTCCTTCCCAACATCCCATCTATCCCTGCCCTCTGATGTTGTGAAACCGTCACCCCTTGCCCTGTCCCTCCATCCTTTGTCCCCAGTCCTTCTCCAGCTCTCCTGGAGCCCCTTCAGGCCCTGCAAGCTGAGCTCTCCCTGGAGCCTTCTCTTCTCCAGGTGATCACCCCCAGCTCTCCCAGCCTGGCTTCAGAGCAGAGGGGCTCCAGCCCTTGGAGCATCTCCGTGGTCTCCTCTGGACTTGCTCCAGGAGGTCCATGTCCCTCTTATGTTCGAGGCCATGGAATTAAGTGTAAGATTAAGCTTAATTACATCTCTCTATGAGATGTCAAGATGAAACCTCTCAGGGGGGATGGAGCACCCAAGGGTTGCCACTTTCCAGCCCTGAAAGAAATGGGGATTTTTTCCAAATTGCCCTGTTAGCCCAGCAGCACTCGGCCCCTGTGTCTCCCCTTCTCACACTGGGACCAGAGGGTGCCTATGGTAAAGTCACTGATGCATAGAGGAGAACCAAAATGTCCTACAAAGGAAGGCTTTGGGTTTCCAAACTTCTCCAGGTTGGCACAGAGGAGTGGAAGCTGTGGAGCAGAGGCTGTAAAATGTCCTTGATCCAGGGGAAACATGGATCTGAGCTGCTGTAGGGTATTAGGAGAGCACAGAGCTGGGCTGTGGAGTAGGGATAGAAACCCCTGGGCTGCCTTAGACCTGTGCTAATCCCTGACCCCTGTGCAGCTCCTGCAGGGAATCCAGGGGGCCAGCACAGATGCTCTGCTCCTGCAGGAATACCCAACAACGCTGAGGTTTGTCTTCCCAGAGAGCTCTTGGAGATGGGGAGAGAGGGAAAGCAGTGAGGAATCATCTGTGATTAATGAAATCAGAGGGCACATGTCTGCAGGGATCAGATCAGCCCTGGACAGGGATGTTCAGCACTGCCCTGCAGGATTAAGCCCCAGTCTGTCTCCTCCAGCACCTTGCACTGATACTGGCCACAGCCAGGTGTGTCTGGGGAAGGTGTAAGAAGTCTGAGAGCAGTCAGGCACCCTCCTACCCCCAGTGTTTTCCCTCCTCTGCCTCTCTGCCATGCAAAGGGGACTGTGGTGGGTGCTGTGCTCGGGGCTGTGGGGTGAGCTCTGTGTGCTGGAGGCTTGCATTATTTCTTTTTTGTTTTGAGTTGCAGCCACCAGAAGATGCTGCATTTGGAGCTGGTGGCTGAGGTTGCAATGTGAACCATGACACCAGGGATGTGGTGGGGACAGTGGGCTGTGAGACCTGGGCCTGTGCTGCTCGCTCCTGGGGACACCACACTGGCCCAGCCTCTTGTCCAGGAGCGTGGACATAGACTTACAAAGTCCAGCCAGCTCAAGGAGGGGAGCAAGGCGGGGAGTAGGAGCACTTCCCTGCATTTATTTTGTATTCGACATTCTCCCTGGCAGCTCATACTCAGCAGGTTAAATCCCTTTCCCTCTTTCCCTTGGCACTAAGCCCACTGGAGGCAGAGCTGCAGCCCCAGCTCTGTCCCCAGCCATGGTCTCAGAGGACACAGACATGGATTTTTCCGAGTCGTTCCCTCCAGCAAAGGCAAATGACGGGTGAAGCTCAGGAGTGGCTGACTGGAGACAGGCACTGGGTCTGCACTGTGTGCTGCTGCCTCCATGGGTAACCTGAGCACCTTCCCAGCCCCAGGGCAGGATCTTGTCCCCATCTGCCCCTGCTTCCACCTTACTGCCCTCCTTGGTGCCTGGATCCTGCCACTCTCTGCAGGGTGAAGGGCTGGTGCCCATCACGCTGCTGCTGCTGTTGCTCTTCCTAGAGTGCAGCTGTACTCAGAAACGCTGGGGTTTTCTCTCTAGAAAAAAGATTCATGTTTTCTTAGATCTGCAAGGCTAATTGAGCAGAGGAATTGATTACCATGGCCATGAAAAATGTCTTGTCTCTTTAAGTCTATAAAGGACTCGTGCTGATGTAGTTAAGAAATCCCTGTGAAGTCCCTGAGGTGTGCTCTGCCAGAGACCAGAGCTGCTGGTGGGGTCCCTTCCCCTGAGAAACACAAAATCCAGGGAGCTATGCCCATTGCCTGATGCCTCTCCATCAGGAGATTTCTGTCTCAAGTGGCTCCATGTTGCTCCAATCAGCAGGATTTTTCCTTGTCCATAGTGGTGGAGGACACGGAGGCAGCTTTTAAATTGCTGGGATGAGGCTGATGCTGGTGCAGCTCAGCTCACCAGTGCTGTTCATCCTCAGTTCTTCTCTGCCCCTTGACCCAAAAATGTGGGACTTGCCAGTCCTAAACCTGCTGGAAGCATTGAGATGCTGAGACACAGATTCACAGAATCACAGGATGGGAAGGGATCTCTTAGAGCTCATCCAGTTCCACTCCCCTGCCAATGGACAGGGACACCTTCCACTATCCCACGTTGCTCCAAGCCCCATCCAACCTGGCCTTGGAGGCCTCCAGGGATGGGGCAGCCACAGCTTCTCTGGGCACCCTGTGCCAGGGCCTCACCACCCTCACGGGGAAGAATTTTTTCCCAGTATCTCACCTCAACCTGCCCTCCTTGAGCTTAAAGCTATTCCCCCTTGTCCTGTCCCTCCATCCCTTGTCCCCAATCCCTCTCCAGCTCTCCTGGAGCCCCTTTAGGCACTGGAAGGGGGTCTAAAGCCACTCTCCAACCTTCTCTTCTCCAGGCTGAACAGCCCCTGCTCCCAGTCAGGCTCTGGAACAGAGGGGCTCCAGCCCTGTGATCACCTTCATGGCCTCCTCGTGGTTTGTGAGCTCCAGGAGGAAATACAATGAGAAGCACCATCCCTTGGTGTATTCAGACAGCTCTGATGTTTAAACTCTGTCTCTTGCTCTGAACCTCAGCATCCCTTTCTGACACTCACGTGTGTGCAGAGCCACATGGAGAACTATAGGCGCTGAGTATTACAAAGCCAGACTTTGGGACATTCTGTGTGTTTAGGATGAATCCTGGGCCATTAGCAATTGCTTCTTTCATGGATTTTATTCCCACCAGGATAATATCAGCAGCCTAAGTGGATGCTTTCTATTTATTTTTTTCTCCCATGTATTCTTTGTGGTGAGAACCACGTAGTGAGCAATCCGTGTGCTCCAAACAAGATAATGCAGCAATCAGCTGGAGATTGCTGGATAATTTATGGCATTCTGGTGAGATAATAACCCGAAATGCAGCGAGTTTTTCTCCCTGCAGCATTTACATCAAGTACTTAAGGTAGCCCTTTGTGGACAGAGAAGTCAGAGGTGGCATCATCTGACTGGAGAACAGAAAGGATTTGAAATAGGGGGATGAAAAGAGCTAGTCATCGAGATGATTTCATTTTCTTGAGCTTGCAAGGCTTGGGAGGCCGTGGGATGAAAGGGGATGGAGGGAATAATTGGAGTTATGACGAGTGGGCAGCGAGCTTGCTGCTGGGGAGTTAATGAGCTATATGAAAATTAAATCCCCAGCACGAGAACTCGCTATGAGGATGCTCCCCCTTGGTTTTTTTTTCCCTGCTGGCTGCCAGCAGGTACTAGAAAATGAGATTTTGCCATGGATGATGCCAGGCCAACCTGCTGTCACCAGATTTCTTTCTTCGAAAGGGAGCAGAGCTTCTAGGCAAGGCAAATGCAGTGTCTGGAGTCTGCCTGCCTTCCCTAAAGCACTGACCACGTGCTGGCAGGAGATTGCAGAGGGAGTCTGAGGGTCAGTGTTGCTACAGGGAGCCCAAGGGAAGGGCTGTGAAAGCAAGGGGATGGATTAGGGGTGATGCAAAACAGGGCAAATGCCATATTGCAAAGGGTGAGCCCAAGAATCTGGGAGATGAAACAGATTTTCTGCTAAACTGAGGCCTCATGAAGAGAAATTAAAAGGAGAAAAAAAGCCTTGGTGCATTCCCTCTGTGCCATTGATATGGGATGCTGCTGGGGAAAAGGAAAATGTGATCCTAAAGCAAAATAAATAATAAGCAAAATGAAGATGAGGAAATATTTAAGGACTCTGCTAAGTTCTGGGGGAGCCTCTTTGGGAATGTGCCACAGAGTTCTGGTGGTGCCCCATGAAAGGGTGAGTTTAAATTGCAGCAGGTGCAGCACAGGGGTGTTGGGAAGGGCAGGGGAAAAGTGCCTATTTTAGGCAAGGAGATGAAAAATATCATCTGTGTTTGGCCAAGGATGTTGGGAGAGGACACGATGCCTGTCTATAAATACAGCGGGAATGTAAACACCAGGGAGGGAAGCAAACTGATTTAACTGGAAGGGCTGTGTCAGCAGAAAAACAAATCTGAACTGGGCAGGAATAAATCTGAGAGGGGATCAGCACATGGCTGTGGGGTCCTGGGGTGGCTGGGGCTAATAGGATTGTTGGGGGTGAAAGACCTCACAACTAATTTTGAGGCAGAGCTTGTTAAACTGATGAAAGGTCTGACAGGGCCGATTTCTGCCAGCATCAAAGTGGGGGCTGAGCTGGGAAATCCCTTTGGGGGTGCATCCCTGTGAGCTCCCTGACTTGCATCCACAACATCCTGGTGACCCTGAGCCTATGGTAATAGGAGTAGGGACTATTCATAGCACCACAGGATTCTTTATTTGTATTTTCCATACCTATCTCCTGCTATTAAAAAAAAAACCAAAAAAACAAACAAACAAAAAAAACCCCAAAACAAACAAACAAAAAAAGAAAAACAACAACAACAAAAAGGAATATTTGAAATTAATACTGGAATATCTGAAAATGCCTCCTTACACCAGGCTGGATGGATATCAACATTGCATGGGGGCTCCCAGCAAGGTCCCTGCTGTAGGTATGAAGGAGCTTGTGAGGGTCCTGTGCTGATGAGCAGAAGATGCTCATGGTGAGGGACGCTCAGCCCTGCCTGAGACAAGGATGTGTGGGCACAAACCTACTCTGAGCTGCTGCATATTGCTCCTATCACGGGAACCACAACATTGCATTAGCACCTTGTGGTACCAGACCAGAAATTTGCAAAAAATTTACTTTTTTCTCAGTTAAAATGAACATTTCCTGCAACCTGAGGGCCTCCAGACAGACGGATCATAAAGCTCTTGGTGTTTTTTGGGACAGGCCTTCACAGGGAAGTTTGTGGGCTGCCAGCCACGCTTGAGATTTTGGAAAGGGTCGTGCGAGGGAGGTGGGAGAGGCTCCCCTAGGGCAGAAGGGTGTTTGTTCTGCAGCAGGAACAGACCCAGGAATGATTTCCCTATTTTTTTCCCCTAGGCATTTCAGTTTTGTTAATCAGATGAAGCTCACAGAACTGTTAATTCGTTGGGCTGGAATTAACCTCGTGATGAGGGTGTTTGGATAAAGCCTTTGGGAGGCTGTGCTGTTTGGACACAAAAGGGGGTTTGCTGAAGCTTATGTGGGGTCACAGTGGCCTAAATGGGATTTAGGGGAAATGGTGTTTTTTGTAAATGGGTTTTTAGGTAAAGGAAGGAGGTGGCTGGAATGTGCTGTTAGATGTGGAGTGTAGCATTAAATGAGCATGTAAATGAGATGGCTCTCATTAGAAAAGGGCAAGTTTGATGAACAGATCCTGAGAGCTTTCCCTGGAATGACGCCTTTGACTTCTGCCTCCTGCCTTATTATGGCAGGACAAGGAGGCTGGGAGGGTGGGAGGGATAACGAACTGCTGGGAGCACTGGGAGAGCATGGCTTTGATGCTGGCATTAAGGAGCAATCATTTCACCTCTGAGCCCAGCAGTGGTAAATCTGAGCATCAACACAAAATTTATTTGCTTGGGAATATGGCAAAAACCACCCTCAGGGCCAGGGGGCTGAGGTTTGGCTGAAAGTTGTGGTCAGTGGTGGTGGAGGTTTTTGGCAGGGCTCATGTCTAGGGCCTTGCTGGGGCTGGCATGGGCAGGTGAGTCCCTCCTGAGTGCGCTTATGGTCAAGCCCAGCGTTGCACGGGAAGTTCTTCCCAGCATCTCCCAAAATTCTCCCCAGGAGCATCTCAGCACCCAGGCCTGCCACAAGCCGTGGTGGAGAACAAGTCCAGAGTTACCTCCTGCCCTTGGGATGAAGCACTGCTGGTTTTTTCCTGCCTAAAATAATCTTGACTATTAAACCTCAAGCCCTTGACCTTCTCAACCTGACAAGAGCACTTCAAGATGATTCCCCTTGAGCTCTCTCCTTGCTGAAACAACCGGTGTGTGCTGGCTGTGTGCTCCAGCCCAGCCGAGCACAAAGGCTCCAGGGATGAAAGCAAAATCCCATTTGTCTCTCCTGGCCGCAAACAGGTGGAGGATCAGAGATGTCCATCCTGTTTAGAAGCAGGTTAGAGCAATTTCAGGTGCAGGGGATGCATTTTGCTGAATAAAGTGGTTTTTGTTACTACTCCTGCAATTGAACATGAAATTCCTGCTTCTCATCAGCTGCGTTCCTGAATTTGGTGATCACCTCCTTTGGTTTATTGGAAATAGGCTGACAGACATGGGGAGAGCCTTGGGGATTAATGGAGTGGAGCTGTTCTTATGGGATCTTTGTTGGATCCCCCAAGTGAGGCTGAAAAGGATTTTCTGAGCTCCTCAGCTCTCTTAGAGGAGGTTTTAAGCTCTGAGACACATCTCCAGCCAGATATCCCCAGGGGATGCTGATGTTCATGGTTCTCCTGGATAACTTTTCCTTGAGACAAGGAGATTGATGCCCTGAGCATCTGTGAGACCATCGGACCCAAAGTATTTTCCTTCTGGGCTCATATTCTTCTGGCCAGAAATGAAAGCTGTCTCAAGCTCCCTCCATGCTGCTTTTCCTCATCCCTCCTGCATCTTTGGTCTTTAACTGTGGGCTTGTTAGAGCCAGGGTTACCCCCACAGTCAGTGCAGGTTTAGGCAATGAGGTCCCGGTGTTGGTTACACCCCCCAGCAGGAACTGACATTTCCCAGTGCTGGAAACTACACGAGCCAACCCTCAAATTGCAGCAGCTCCCACGCTATTCCCCTGACTCCAACTGCAGCCATTGGCAGCCCTGTAATTGTCACTGTAATTGCAGGGGGCTTGGAAACCCTGAGCCCTGCCAGAAACATAACTTAATCTTTCCTGAGCTGTTGCTTTTGAGGGCTGAGCATGGGGATTTGCTCTTCTCATGGTGGCAGGGGATCAGTCCTGAGCCCAGTGCTGGCAGGGAGGGTCTGGGTGCTGCTCCCTCCCAGTGCATAACAAAGAGCCCAGGTAAGCTCGTTACAGGGGCTTATTCAGCAGATGGGAGAGCTGTTGCCAGGTAGATCTGATTGCTCATTAATATGCCATTGGCCTCATTTGTGTGCCCTGCTCACCTCTGGCTCTATCCTTGTCTGGCACAGGGATTGTGTTTCCAGCCCAGCCTGTCCCTGGCATCCAGTTTCCATTGTTTCTCACCTTCCCAGATGGAAATAACTGGTGAGGGAGCTGGATGTGGCCATGGCCATGCCTGGGGCTTGAGAGCTGTCCCAAATGTGGCACTGGCTCACAGTCCCAAGGCTATGGAAAAAATGATGCCCCATCCCTGAAAGTGTTGAAGGCCAAGTTGGATGGGGCTTGGAGCAACCTGGGATAGTGGAAGGTGTCCCTGCCCATGGCAGGGGGCTGGAATGCGATAATCTCTAAGGTCCCTTCCAACCCAAACCATTCTATGAACCTATGGTTTGACTGCAAGAGTTACCAAGGTTTTCTGTATCTTCTCCAGCTGTGCTCTCCCACTGTTACAAAAACTCCTGGGGAGGGTATTTGTGACCATGTTGACATGGGGACAGGTGGGTGACACAAAACACCTCATCCTGCAGCACAGCAGGGAGCGATTTGGGGCTGGGTACCTGCTGTGTTCACCTGTAACATCTCTCAAAACTCCCCTGAAAAGCTGAAGCCTGGCAAAATCCTTCCTCCCGTGTCATTCTTTCTTCAATGTTTGCTGTCAGTACATTTGGTTCTCCATTTTCCCTGGTTCTGAAGTGAGAGATTTCATAATGATTCACACTGTGTTCTGCTGAGCAGCTTCAAGCAGCAACTGGGGAATCTGTTAAACAGGCATCCAGCCCGGAATATTTTGTACACCATCTAAATGCAGCGCTGTAATTAAAAGACATGCTTGAAATAAATGACAGAGGGCTTGGGGTTTGTGGTTTTTTTCCCTCCTTTTTTTTTTCCTTCCCCAAGGGAGATAGGAAGGCGGGTGGAAGTTGCACTGAAGTACCAAAAGGCACAACAAGCACATTTGAACAAATAAGATCCAACAATGCGGGTCGACGGAATTGCTTTCAAATGCTGCATGCTCGGTTATCACCCAGGGAACTTTCTGTCTGATTAAAAATAATTATTGCTGGCATTAAATCTGTTCAGAATTACTCAGTGCAATTCGTCTCCTACCGCACGCTGCTACCATATGCCCGGTCTGTTGAGTGAAAAATGTCTCTTTTATTCGGATAAATAATGCTTTGTAAATATTTAGAGATGAATGTTCTGGATCAGTGAGCGGCTATTTTTTCCCTGATGATAAATATGTGCAAATGAGCTTGTTTTTGGCGGGGGCTCCATTTGAGGCAGGCACTATATGGGGCCAGATTAATCCCTATGTAAGCATGCAGGGGCTGTGCCAGGATGATTTACCAAGGAGACAGAAGAAAGGTCACAGAATCATGGAGGACTTTGGGTTAAAGGCCATCTCCTTCCAAAACTACTGCAAGGAGCAGAGATACTTTCCCCTATGCCAGGGTGCTCCAAGCTCTATCCAGCCTGGCCTTGGACACTGCCAGGGATCCAGGGGCAGCCACAGCTTCTCTGGGCACCCTGTGCCAGGGCCTGCCCACCCTCATTGTGAAGAATTCCCAATTCCCAATATCCCATCCATCCCTGCCCTCTGGCAGCCGAAGCCATTCCCTGTGTCCTGTCCCTCCATCCCTTGTCCCCAGTCCCTCTCCAGCTCTCCTGGAGTCCCTTCAGGCCCTGCAAGGGGCTCTGAGCTCTCCCTGGAGCCTCCCCTTCTCCAGGTGAATACCCCCAGCTCTCCCAGCCTGGATCCAGAGCAGAGGGGCTCCAGCCCTTGGAGCATCTCCGTGGTCTCCTCTGGACTTGCTCCAACAGCTCCACATCCTTCTAATGTTGGGGGTCCCAGAGCTGGGTGCAAAACTGCAGGTGGGGGTCTCATGAGAATGAAGCAGAGAGGAGGAATCCCCTCTCTCACCTGCTGCCTGAGCTTTGGATGCAGCCCAGGACATGTTTGGCTTTCTGGGCTGCCAGTGAAAATTGCCAGGTGATGTCCAGCTTTTCGACCACCAGCATCCCAAATCCTTCTTGGCAGAGCTGCTTCCAATCCCTTCAACCCCCAGCTTGGATCATACTAAGGGTTGCCTCAATTCAGGTGCAGAACCTTGCACTTGGTCTCTTCTGCTGCTGAGCAAGTGGGGAGAAAACTTTAAAAGATTTAAAAGTCTGTTAAGATATCTGCAATGCCTTCCATTCAAACATGGTTGTAGGTACCTGGATGTTGGGCAAATGCCATGGATTTCCCTCCTTCCTGCTGCTGAAGTCTCAGGAGGATCCATGGGACATGGGCAAGGGTACAAGAGCTGGATCTCACATTGTTTCTGGATCTGGCCCTGCTCCCCAGGGCCTGGAAAGAGGGTTTGTTTAAGAAATGGAACACATGAACTTCTTGGAATGCTCAGACTCCTTTCTGGTGCTGATGGAGGCTCATGGGACTGGTTGGGATCATGGGTTAGAGCTCCTGGAGCCGTGTGATGGCAGTGGAGCTGACGCTTTGCATCTTTCCCCTTTTACACTTCAAAAGTGCTGCAGGGAAAATGCTCATCTCAGTGCCAAAAAATGTATTTACTGAGCACATATAACCTCCAGGACAGCTGCTCTGGCTGGGTCCTGGTGATTCATGGAAAGGGAACCTGGCTGTTGGAGGGTGGAAGGAATATTTAAAGCAATGCAGTTTTCACGTGTTTTGTCCAGAGGCGTTGAACAAGACGAAATCTCTGCCACTGGTGAGATAATGGGCTCTGCGAGAGGTGAGGGTTCAGCCAGACACATCCTTCCACTCCCAAAATGCCTCCCAGGGAGTGGAGGTGTTGGACAGCATGTCCAAAAGATTAATTTCTTTCCCTCAGGCTGTGCACAGGAAGAGGGATGCAAATCCCCAGCCTCCAGCCATCTTCACCAAGGTCCTGCCACCTCTTCACTTCCATCACCTCTTTCTCCCAGGCAAATTCCAAGTGGCTGGAAATCCTGGTTTGTGCTGCTGGCCTCAGCGAACACCCTCTGGATGTATTTACTCTGCATTCCATTAAAACACAGAGGCAAACAATGGGCGTTAATGAATTCCTTCATTTATGATGACAATACGTTTTTGAGTCCTCCTATTGATTTGCCGAGCAAGCTGATAAAAAGAGCAAACCTTGCAGTATTTACCACCCCGAGCCTAAGTGTGATGTCTGAATCAACAGAGCCTGTTTGCTTTTCAGAATTCAAAAGAGGACAAAAATAATCTCCTTTTTCAGGAGGCCAGCAGGCCCCTGCAGGAGGGGTTTTGCCAAACTCACTCAAAAAGATGTCACAGCTCGAGGCCAACCTGAAGGGCCTGGTTGGTGGAACTGGGATTTCCCCGAGCTTTAAGGTCTGTACTGATGCACACAGGGGCAGATGCTGGGTCAAGCTGTGAAAACTGGAAAGCAGAGCAAAAGAGCTTTTGACAGTCAGCTGAGTCATCAACTCCACGTGGTTAATTAGGCATAGTTCCTAATCAAAGTCATTATTTACCTTGGAAAGCAGGAGACTGGGCTGCTCCAGCCTTTTCTGAGTGCAGGGCTGGGCTTTGATGTATTTTCCAGGGAGGGCAGTGGGAAACGGAGGCACACAATTCCTTTGGATGCATGAAGACAGGAAAAAACCCAAGAAATGAAGAGATTGGAGCCACTGGGAGGGTCAGTGTCATCTCTGGTGCTCTGGGTTTCTTCCACACTATCCCATGTTCAGTGGGAGCTGCAGGAGGGAGAGGGATGAGCAGTGGGAGCCTGGCTGACCAGAGGCTGGATCAAAACCACCCTGTTCAGATTAACTACAAAAAAAAGAACAACCGAAAAAACAAACAGGATTAAAGAATTTCCTTTCTCTCTCTGGAATACTGGAGACCACAGGCCATGCTTCTGCCTCCATGCTCACCCCAAGAGCAGATGGAGCAAACCTGTCCTCTGCTTTCCACTCCAAAATGCAGCAGCCTGCTCAAGCCTTGACGAGAGAGACCATTACTGAGGGAAGTCAAAGCCTTGATTTAAACCAGCTTGTTCAAATATTTTCATGCTCCTTGTGGTTGGATTCCAGACTTTTACTCCCTGATTACTTTAGCCTGGAAAAAAAAAAAAAGGGGAGAAAAGAAAGGCCTGATTCAGTGACGAGGGCATGGCACTGCTGAGCACAGGGTGCTACAGTTTCCCCAGAAATTCTTTGGGGTCTCAGAATGCCCTGCAGTAAATAAAAACAACCAAAGTTTGCTAAAGATTGAGGGAGATAGTTTTGCCCATCTTAACAAGTTAGAGGATGCTTTATGGGGGAGTGAAGTTCAGGGGATGCTCCATGGACACTATTAACAGTTGTGGTTATTAATGAATATCTTGGGCTTTTGGCACCATCAAATTGTTTTTGTTCAGGATCCTGAATGGACTTTGGGTTTCCTGGACACACCATGGAGAGAGGCCCGTGAGGACTCTTCTTATGTTTTTTATTCCTCTGAAGTGGGAGGGAGGGGAGGCTCTGGGGCTGTGTTGGTCCATCACTGACTCCAGGTTCACTCACAAATTCTTTATGGTCATTACTGTCTTCTCATTCTTGGTGTCATGGAGATGCTCCACAAGCAAAAACCTCCCAGTGAGCTCATCTTGATGTCCAGACATCAAGACATTTTTATCTTTTTTCCTGCAGCCAGGAACATCCTTGCAGGATCCCCTTCAGAAGCCTCAAGCTTTGACACTGGCAGGTCTCCCCCATACCCTACATGTGACAGGCACTTGTGTCCTTGTCCCATTTGTTGGAGACATTAGGCCTGGAAAGCCCCTTGTGGCCACAATCATCTCTCCAAGGCCACAGAGCAGGCACAGGATCAATGTTTTTTCTTGGCAGAAGATGATTTTTAGGAGGAAGGAAGCAGCTGATGGTAGTGTGTGCTCTTCGAAAACAAAGATAAAGGAGGGTGCTCCAAATAACTACGTTCTTGCTGGCAAGGGGTATTTTTAACCAGCAACATGACACAAAAATAACACAGACAGAAAAAAAAAAAAGGAATGGCTGCTTTTCCCAGAGAGGAGTTTGCTCTGTTTCATGGGCAAGGCAAGAAATATTTATTTTTGCAGCCCTCTCCCAGCTCCCCATTAGCCATGCCATTCCCAGGAGGTGCTACCCATGGTGTTTGCATGGACATGGGGGATGATTTTAAATGGCTGCTGTAAAGTAATTAAGGTTCAAAAGTCAGGCTTGGGTATAAACAGTTCACAGGAGCCTGTTTTACACCCTGGCCATGCCCTGAACTGAGAAAGAATTGGTCAGCTTTATGGGCTCCTTCCTCCAGAGATACTTTGGACAACTAGGTGTTCTGGTCAATGCTGTCAAGAGGCAGAAAATACAGCTCTGACTCAGTGCCAAACCAAGAAATGACCTTTTTCCAACACTCCTGCTTGCAGCCTTCCTTCCCCACTGTGCTGTGCAGAGCCAAGGCTCCCCTGGACCATGCTGGGAGCGGGGCTGAGCCTGCCAGTGGCAGGGAGAGAGCTCTGGCAAGTCCTTTAGAGTGTCTGGGGTTTTCTAGCTGTGACAAGAGCCTTCATGGCTTTGGGGCAATTTTTGAACATGCCTGACAGCTGTTTTTTCCCTTAGTAAAGAGCTGGGGTAAGGATGGGATGTGCAGCGTGTGGGGGAAGTTTTGGGAAGAGGCTCAGACCCCAGGGCTACACGAGGCATGCGGAGGCTGCCGGAGATGATGATATTCAGGTGGAAAAGCAGGAGTATCCCCTTGCAGGTACACGCCCACACATGCAGAGGGGAAATTAAGGTTCTCTCGTGCTTATCAGAGCATAATTTGGGGAGGGCAGTCAGGAAAAGGAGCAGTTGTGGAGGAAAATCACGGAGCAGCCCCAAGGCTCCGTTGTCTCCAGCCGCTCTCTCCGTGATGCCGCGATGTGAGTCAGCTGCTTCCCTCTGCCTTCCCCCCCGGGATGAGTGATGGAGCCGGGATAACCTTTAACGTGTCCTGGGGACTCTCCCAGCTTCTTATGTTAAGTGTTTTATCAGCAGGGATCAGAATGGAGTAAAAGTGCGGGGGTGTGAAATGTGGAGGTGTCTGCTGGGGGTTCCAAGGAGACCCCCCCAAAAATGCACTCAGTTCTTACAGCAGCATCTGCATCCCACGGGGAGGGAGCCCCGTAACTCAGCTTTCCTGAAACTCCAGCAGCCCCCAGTAAATCTTATTTGCGTTTTGAGGCTTAAAAGCTCCAGAGGCTCCGGGAGCCTTTGCCGCAGCGTTGCAGCGCCTGGAGGGAGCCTCTGCCCAGCGGATCCTTGGGGTGCCGGGGCTGTGCCTGGAATGGGGTGTCCGACTGCAGCCTGGCCCTGGAGCAACACAAAGGCAGCAGAAACTCAGTCAGAGTGGGGACCAAAAGGCGCCTTTGTGCCTCAAAACTGGCCCCTTGCTTTTCTCAGTGCTTCTCAGGACAGGTTGCTTGCACAGAACCATAGAATCATTTAGGTGGGAAAAGACCCTTGAGGGCATCCAGCCAATTGTTTGCCCAGCACTGCCAACACCACCACTCACCCATGGCCCCAAGGGCCACATTTGTGGCTCCATTTATTGGTACAGGGGTTTGGAGATGTGAGTCCTGGCCCATGAGTGGGACATTTTTACCTTCTGGGGTGCGAATAATGACCTCAAGCATGATGGGCTGAGTCTGGTGGGTGCTGAAATTTCCATAAATAAGTCCTTTACTGTGGAAGAGGGGAGGGTCACTCTCTTTCAGTCTTACAAATAAATTGCATGGTGTGATTTTTAGGATTGTCCTGTGCAGAGCCAGGAGTTGGACTTGATGATCCTTGTGGGTGTCTTCCAACTGAGGATATTCTGGGATTCTGTGATAAAGAATCTCTTCCCCATAACCAGTGTGCCAGAATTGCACTTGGGTCGGTAAATCAGAGGCGAGCAATTTATGTCAAGATTTCCCCACTCTTGCAAATTATAATGTACTATATTGTCATTATAGGATTATGATTATGTCTAATAAGCAGGAATTTGGGGTGCTGGCAGCTCTTTAAACTTCACTGTAGTGATTGCTTTGCCTGTCAAGGCAAAGGCAGGCGGCAAAGTCACATGGACGGAGAGGGCTGTGTGGTGGCCCAAAATGAGGTGGGGTTTGGAGGTCAGGATGAAAGGGACCATTGTGTGGGCTCATCTGCTGCCCAGCATGTGAAGGGCCTGGTGTTCAGCTGGGCTCTCATGTGTCAGCTCTGAGATGCTTTGGGACTGAGGGGGTGGTTTGATCCCCTGATGCTCAGCGCATCAAACAGCCCAAGGATGCTTCAAGCTTTGAAGTTGTGGGGTTTGGCAGAAGTGTGTGATCATTCAAGCACAAGGCCTGGGTCAGGAGAGGTTTAGGTTGAAAATTAGGAAAAAGGTTCTTCATCCAGAGCATGGCTGAGAACTGGAACAGGCTCCCCAGGGAAGTGGTCATGGCATGAAGCCTGACAGAGTTCTAGAAGTGTTTGGACAGTGCTCTCAGGCAATGTGATTTTTTTGGGGGTGTCCTGTGCAGGGCCAGAAGTTGGACTTGGTGGTTCTTGTGGGTCCTTTCCAGCTCAAGATATTCTGTGATCCTATGATTCTGTATGTTAGAGAAGCTTTTTGGGCACCTGAGCTAATTCAATTCCTCCACTACCTGCAATATAATCCTGCATTTAATTATATTATTAATTTCTCATAGGTACTGAGCAGTTTCAAAAGATGAAATCTCAAAACACCAATGTCAAATTAAAGAAAAAAAAAAAAAGGTGAATGCTTTCTGTGATTTGCTGATTTTTCCAGTGTCAGTCTTAAGATTTTGGGGGCCTTTAAAATTACAGTTGGTAAGACTGGATTTAAAGGGCTGTTATTGGTATATTTAATTTCTGGTATTTAGTTATGTGTCATTTGTATGAAAATTGAAGCCACCTTCTCCCTCAGATCTCCTGCTAATAGTGTTGTTTTAATTTAGGCTTGTTAATGGGCCGTGTAATTTAAGGACAAACGCTGGTGTTTGAAGCATTCCCAATCACTTCAAGTCCCTCATCAGCACTCAGGACTTCCCTGCCTTTGCAGAAGGAGGCAAATGGAAAGTATAGGGGCCTCCAGAGGCAAACTAGAGGTGGGTATCTCCAACTCCAAGAAAGATTTCTGTACATGTACATGTGAGTGCCCAGGATATTGGGGATCTGTTCTTGCCCCATTCCTGGAAGTGTCCAAGGCCAGGCTGGATGGAGCTTGGAGCAGCCTGGGACAGTGGAAGGTGTCCCTGCCCATGGCAGGGGGCTAGAATGAGATGGGCTTTAAATTCCCTTTCAATTCAAACCATTCTGTGATTCTATGAAGACATGGAATGTCTTCCTGTTGGAACAGCCCTCAAACCCCATGGCACTGGGGTGAATTGTTGGGAGAGGGGATCCAGGCAGTCATGCCCAGCTCAGCAGCTGATGCTCCAGCTAGGAGTTCTTCTCCAAGATCTGGTCTCCTGGGCTTTGCCTTTCACTGCCTCCCTGATGGTCTGCTGGGCTCCTGCAGCACCAAAAAAGGAGATGGAGGAAGGCTGTCACACAGAGCTTTCCCTTCTGAGGATTTTACAGCACCCATGTCTGCTTGTGAGCTTCCTACCACATCCCTCTCCTCTGCAGAAGGATCTCATGCTCTGTGCTGCTGCCTGGTCCCATTTCCCTTCCATGGCTTCTACCTCACTCTTGGAAAAGATGATCTGCATCTCCCATGGCTTTAATTCATCCACCTCTCACCGTGTGAGACACGAGAGCACTGTTAAGCACATGAATACATCTCTGATAATTTATGGTCCAACCTGGGAACTCCGTGGCTTCTGGATGCTGCTAAGTGGTTCTGCAAGTGAAATAAATATCATCCCTTCAGGATCTGAGCTGATAGCTTTATTTTAGACATTTTTCCCATGGGGGAAATGTAGAATCTCCACTTTTAATTCTTTGCTGGTACCTGTTCCTCCTGAAAAATGTTGCTGAACAGAGTCACGGGGAGAAAGAATACGTCTAGGTGCAGAGTCAGTTGCCACCACCTGGGATTTATGCCATGGAAAACATCATTCCATCAGGACATAGCTGCCATGGGCACCTCATTGGCATGATGGGAAGCTGCATTTCTCCTGTTGCGTGGATGCAGAATGGGCATCTCCACGATAAATCCAGTGCCAGTGCCTCACTGGAGAATTGCGTGCCTGTGGTAGGAGGAATCTCATTAACACGAACTTCAGAGGGATCCAGCCCTGCCACCCAGAAGACAAATGCAGCAGCACTATCATCATCTATCAAATGGAGAATGACCTTTGCTATCCATTAGGATGAAATAAAAAGCTTTGGGCTTTAACTTTGTTAAAATGCACATGGCTGTCCTTTTAGATCCTGGAGCCGGCACATTGCTGAGATTAATCAAATTGTGCATTTTGCAAGTGCTTAAGCAGTATTGTTATGTAACTCCATCTCTGTGTGGCTTCAAGATAGAAAGCAGAATAATTACACCGAGCCCAGCTCCGGAATCATCCTGCTGTGGTCAACAGCTGAGGAGGCAGGAGGGGTTTGGAGCCAAGTGCCAACCTCATGTTCTTAAATCTTGAATTCAGCTTTCTTCTGGTGAGAATTAAGTATGTGGGTTTCTAAGGCTGTGTGTGTGCCCAGCAGGGCTCAGCTGAAGGACATGGGTGCATCTCACTGTGGTCTGCTCGAAATCTCTCCACAGAAGGGGGGTGTAGGGGTGAGTTTTTTCTGGTATTTCACTTTGAAAAATGCTGATGTGCCAAGGAAATGTAGCTGTGCTGAAAAGAGGGAGAAGAGGGCATTGCTCTGCTGGCATTGGCCATCAGAGAGGGGGCCCACAGAGGGAAGCAAGGCCTGGTGGGTGTCTGTGCCTCTGGGGTAGCTGGGGAATGGGCTGGATGCCAGTGCTCTGACCATGGGACCCTTCTCTTTGCTCACACATTGTCTCTAAGACAAGTACAAATTTGGCCATTCCCTAAAAGAAGGAATTACCTGGATCATCATGTCCAAAGTGTTGTAGTCAATGCCTCAGTGTCCCAATGGAGATCATACAGTGGTGTCCCTCAAGGGATAGTACTGGGACTGGTTGGAACTGGATGATCTTTAAAGGTCCCTCCCAGTCCAGACCACTCCATGATTGCGAATCCTCACAGACCCTCCTGAGCTCCTTGGACACTACTGCCCCTATCGTGCACCCAACAGCTCCTTGTGTGTGTCTTACCCTCCCTTTCTCCCCTCAAGCTCTTCCCTGCTTTTCTCCTGGTCACAGTGGAGCCCACCTCCATCCTGGTGCTGTGTGGGCTGATAATTCGGGACCATCTGTGACACGGGCAACTCTTGATGTTCCCACACCAAAGATGAATCTATTTTTCTTCATAACCTCTCCAGTATTTCTATTTTCTTGGCAATTCTTGGCATAAGGTGTGGACAATTGTGCCTAGCAATGCAGGCAAGGCAGTCAGATGGTGACTGACACCTTCTTGTCTTCACTCAACTGCTGTAACCAGCTCTGCACCCCTGGATTTTCAACCATTGCTGCTCCATGGGAAGTCGGATCCTGCCGTACAGCCAAGTCCCGTTCTTAGCTGACTTGAGCAAAAGCAGGAAACACTTGGAGCAAACAAAACAAACCCCCAAAGCCTGTGCAGCTGTGTGAATTAGGTTGAATGGAACCCGTCTGAGGTCTCACCTTACAGTCCCTGGTTAGAAAATCTGCTGTGTTTGTAGGTTCTAACCCCACCTGTATTTATTTCAGTGTCAGTTTAAGCAGATGTTTTATTTAAGCCTATAAATATATATTTTTTTTCCCCTGCCTAAAGTATCAGCTTATTTACAAACAGAAATTAAATCCAGTTTAGAGGATATGATGTAACAGGGTCTTATACTGAAATAACAACAAGCTTTGGGTTCCAGCTGGTGTAGCTCAGCTGGCAGATAAGACCATAATACTTTTGCATATAGATAGGCCTAGAAGCAAACATATATTCTTGTAGCTTCAGTGCAAAAGGCAAGAAAAAGTGATGATGAGGAGAGCTGGAGCCTTGTAAATCAACAGAGCACCATCAGCTGCTCTGACAGGAGTTGAACAAAGAGGGGCTGATACCTCAGTGGAAATCAATCCCTTAATGGACAGTTTCCCTTCTCTGTTCCTGGAGTTAATGCAAGTCTCTGGGAGGACCTAAAATGATTAACTGTAAATACATCCTTGTTTCAGCAGGGTCTTTGGGAAGTGTCTCTTTAACTGAAGCTGTGTGAACTTTCAGTGATGGTGACATTGAATAAGTCACCACTAAAGTGGGCTTGATCCCGGATTTCTGTTATATCAAATCTGGAGGAATTTCCTCATGGAAAGGGTTGTTAAGCACTGGAATGGACTTCTTGGGGAGGTGGTGGAGTCCCCATCCCTGGAGACGTCCCAGGAACTACTGGACGTGGCACTCAGTGCTCTGGTCTGAGTGACAAGGTGCTGACAGTCACAGGTTGGACTCAATGACTTCAGATGTCTTTTCCAACTTATATAATTCTGTGACATAGGATGTGCTATTTATTTCTGTGTGCTGTTAAGAAACAAGTTTGCATCACTGAGTTACAAATCCATATGTAAAAGCCATTTCCAGTGTGCTCCCCAAATACCTGAAGGAGCTGCATGGCACCGGATCCACGTCCTGCTTGGACCCTGCTCTCCCCTGGGAATGCCTCTGCTCTGAGAAACTGATCTAGGAGCCCTGAACGGGAACCAGTGACTAAATATTAACTCAGAAAAAAACAAAGACCTCATTTAGATGTAAATGGAAGGGGGGGCGGGGGGGAGGGGGAAGCAGGGAGGAGAAGAAGGAAGGAAACAGAAATACATAAAATAGGAGTCTACAAGCAGAATTATTTCATTGCAGATTCCGTTTTCCAGACTTCCCTTGGCGAGTTATCGGCAACACTCCACATATTTGTGCAGCCCGATAGCTGCAAGGCACAAATACATTCTCCAGGAGCAAATAATTCCCTTTCCTGATAACATCTTCAGCAGGGCTTGGCTGCAACGGCAAAGATTTGGCTGTGGAGGTGGGGGGTACCCAGCGTGCTGTTTGTCAGGAGGCTCAAATTCAAAGCTAAAGCAATAGAAGCACCCGGGAGGGGAAGCTGTCAAAGGCACTGAGGTGCCTTGGGAGCCAGGGAAGGGTTCAAAGCCAGGCTGGACAGGTCTTGGAGCAGCTTAGGATAGTGGAAGGTGTCCTGCCATGGCAGGGGGGTGGAATTGGATGATCTTTAAGCTCTCTTCCAACCAAGACCATTCCATAATTCTGTGATTGCAGATCACAGGGGCATGGACACCAGCACTGGGCTGCTCCTGGGTTAGAGAAACGGGAAGGTGTAGCAGAAAACCCCTGCAAATTTAACAGAGTAGTTTCCTCTTTGCCAGTAACACGAGATGCACCTTGCTGGGAAGTGTCAACACATCAGCATTTGCAAAACAGGGTCTGTCAGACCTCTCTGCACGAACGCTAATTGCTTATAGTGATGAGGCTGCTCAGCTCAGCAGACAGACCTAGGTGCCTCTGGCCCTGTCTCAGCTTCTCTGTGACCAGCCTGTCCTTGAAATGCAAGTTATCCATTGGTGCCACCCATCTGCCTTACTTTGGGTGTGGAGCTGTCACCCCTGGGTCTGAGAGTTTGTAGCTCCAGGAAAGGCTGGAGATCAGATCTGGAGAAGCAGAGTTCATTTGTTTCCCTGATCAGCAAAATGAGTGCTCGGGATGTACGAAATGATGTTAAAACAATGTAATATACATAGTTTCAGCATTTTTTCCCCTCTTCTGTCAGTGTTACTTGCAGAAACTGACCAAGACAGAGAGAAGGGACACTGCACACTCAAGGACAATGGTTTTTCTGAGCTCCAGTGGGAAAATAAAGAGCAAAAAGTCAAACTTCTGCCACAAAACCCCGAGCTCATGTGGAAAATTTACACCTCTAAAAGTTCCGCCACTGCTGCTCACATCAGTCCAAGTGTTGGCATCAAACCTGTGCTTGCCCAGCTGGCTTGGCTGCAGGTGTGAGGAGTTACCTGTGTCCTATGCTTGACAAGCAGAAACACCCTATTTTTCTATCTTATTTTTCCCACTTGTTGGGAAAGTGGGGGCAAATCCAAGAGTCTGTCATTCAGGTGCATGGGATTCAGCAGCTGCTCCACACTGGGGGCACCAGCACAAGAAAAACATGTTCAAGAGGTCTGCCAGGTAACCCTGCTCTGTCAGGGCTCCCAGCAAACCTTGTTTATTCCCACCTTGAATTTTCCTGAGGATGAAGAGCACATTATCCTTGGAGACACAACCCAGAGCTGTGCTTGCAAATTGAAATCCTGGGCCCTGCATGCTTCCTGGGAAGCATCAGATCAGTGGTGAACACTCACAGGGGCACATCTGCAGGGGCTTTGCTGCTTGCAAGGGTCTCCTGCTCCACAGTGGGGGAAAGTGTGGTTTTCCTCTGTTGCTTTGTTTTTGGGTTTTTTTGGTTTTTTTTTTTGTGTTTGTTTTTTTTTTGTTTGTTTGTTTTTTTTTTTTTTTTGGTGAAAGGCTTTACAGGCTGGGATTTGGAAGCATTCCCAGTTTTTGCAAATAAAACGGTGAGTCTGTCTGAGGAGCATTGGAAGAGGAATGTCAGGAACGTGGGAGCGTTCTCCCTGGAGCCGCTCTGGAGTTTCTCCTCTTGTTGCTTCAAAATATTCCTAAGGCAGTGGTTGTTCTGCACATCTCCAGGTGCTGGAAACAAAGGAGAAGTGAGCAAGTTTGTTTGGCAAGAAATATAGGCTGAAATTAAAAGCAGGATTAGACCCTGCATTTACAGAACCAAAAGAAGGAAATACCAAACTCAGATTCTGCACGAGTGAGGACAACGATGGAACAAGTTCCCCAGAGAAAATGTGAATGCCCCAGTGCTGGAAGTGTTCAAGGCCAGCTTGGAACAACCTGGGATAGTGGAAGGTGTCCCTGCACATGGCAAATGGTTGGAATGAGATGATCTTTAAGGTCCTTTCCAGCCCAAACCATCCTGTGACTCTGTGACAAAATACCAGCAGTGGTCCCTGCATTGGTGACTGCAGTTTGTGAAAGACCATTGGTACACCCTTTTGCCTCACTTTTCATGTCCCCACACAATGTTGGGACAGCCGAACAGCTTCTAGACCCAGATGGGACTTAAGGAAGCCAAGAGACACCCAAGGAGCTGAGAGAAAAGGCTGCAGTTGTCTCCCAGGTGGTCTGTATTGAAAACTGAGAAATGTTCCTTGCTTGCTGTTCCCCATCCACATGAAGGATATGATGATAAATGCAAAATTTTATGGAACAAAAGCTCACGGGCATTTTATTCGCTCTTTTGAGTTAGGAGTCACAGACAGTTCAGGAATGTGATGAACCTGAGAAGAAGTTTTATCTTCTTAACCAAGGACTGGAGCTGTGCAGTACCACTGGCAGGATAATCTATTTCCTCCAGGCTGCTGCCTAAAAAATGTCAAAAACTTAAAGGGATTTGAGTAAAAATAGAAAACTACATCCTGGATGATGGAGGAAGGCTTTGTGTCCGATGGGAAGCCAGGGAAGGCAGGAAGTCACCAGGCAAAGCCCAGCACTGTCAGGGAGCCTGCCTCACATGGGGACCTGCAGGCTGGAATGGGAGGAAGAAGAACAAATCTTGTGGAAGGTCAAAAATCCAACCTGGCCATTAGTCGGGGGTGGGGTGGGTGGGAAATGGGGTCGTTTCTGCTTGTTCTTGCTACTCTGCCATGTGCATGGAGCCAAAATGAGATGGGTGCCAGGGCTGAGTTGACTCTTGTGGGGACAAAACACCTTCTCCTTCCCACGGCAGCACTGGTGTGAATGGAAAACCCTGGTATTTATTGCTCAAAGGCCATCCCAGCAAATCATGGAATTCCCATGAGAGCAGCAATGGATGGGCAATGCCAGTGATCCTGGGATGGAGATGTGCAGTCGTAGAGAGCTGAGGGGTGGCCTGTTTCCAGGGCTTGGTGCTGAAATGTTGTCTCAGTATAATTGAGTGAAGAAGACTCAGCCTGTCCTCTAACAGCAAATTAAACACAACTTTGTGGGTTTGGTGGTTTGCTGCCAAGTGCCAAACAGCTCCATATTAATGGCTTGTGACAGGATTATTCTCCCTGTTTTTGGCAGGAAGAAGATCTTTGGCTTTAATCCTGTTTGTGGCTAAGGGAAGAAACCCAGTGTATCCCATGTATTTACCAATGGTGTAACTCCCAAATGCTGCTTAAATCCCAAATTTTCAGAGAGAAGCAGAGCAGATGGACCTTGCAGCAACACAAAACTGCTGCCAGGAGGCAGGGAGAGCTGAGGACCCTTCATGCACATCCCAGGGTGAAGCTCAGTCTACCCCATGAACTGGAATTCCTGTTTCTGTAACCTGTGTAACCATGGGCATCCATCCTCCCAATATAAAGGTAATGTATAAACATCACAATAAATATATAAATATATGTATGTGTAAATATAATATGTAAAAAATATGTGTGAGGTTGTTAAATCAACAACCTTTAAAAAAATGTAATACCAGCAGTGAGCTCAATATTTAAAGGCCTGAAATGGTGTAAAACCCCCAAACAATAGGGTTGGAAATAGGAAAGCAAAAGGGAATTGAAGTGGTAGGTTTAGGAAGGCAAAGCAATCAGCACACAACCAGGTCAAAGCCTCTTTGGGGGGCATCTGGATGAAGGTTCCCACAGCATTAATCCTTTTTAAAATTCACAGACTCCTGCCAGGGACCTCAGTGGTCACAGGGAATCTATTTAAGTGAAAATCTCCAAATTACACAGCCAGCATCCCACCCTTCCCTGTGCTTGCAGTGATGAGAGACTGGCCAGAGAGGCTTCAAGGGCTTGATTTTGGGAAAAGTTGAGTTGTCAGCACTGCCAGCTGAGCTTCACTGAACTGTACCGGCAGCATCACTGGAAATTAAAGCAGGGCTTTTTTTTCTCCAAGACAGAATTTTCAAAATTTCTCCCTGATTGTCGAAGTTTTGACTGGGTCTGTCAGGATTTGCTGGTGTGGGCAGCAGGGCTGGGCTGCACTGGAGGCTGTTGGGCTGGTCAGTGCTGGAGGTGGGGGGAGGACAAAGATACGTGTGTGCAAACCACCAAAACCTCCAGGAAAAATGAGGACAGGCTTGCATTTTTATAAGGAGGTCCGCACAGCCATGGCTTTGTGCTTCCCACGGACCTGCGGACAATGTCCCTTCTCACTGTTACACATTTGCAAAGAGGGGGAGGGGAAAGAATGAAAGTCAAACCTTGTCTCCTTTGCCTTGACCGTGCCAGCCATGCCCTGTGGGCACAGAGGAGGTGACAGGGTGGCTGGGATGGAGGTGACACCCCGCAGCACCAAGCTGCCATCGCTGCATCCGTCAGCGAGGCACAGAGACGATGTGAATTTTGGGAGGTAGAAATGATTATCTTGACTTCACGCTGGAAACTGTGTGGAGTGACCACGAGTCAAAGCATGAATAAATAACTACAGAGAGGGAAAAAAAAAAAAAAAGAACCCTAAAGCCCACAGGACGCTTGAGTCTGCTTTAAAGTTCTCATGTGGCATGAAACAGAGACATCTGCACTTTTTTTGTGTTTCCTTATCTTCCCCAAAACAGAGGAGCATTTCCCACACGAACTCAACATTTCCGAGAGGATCCAGGCAAAGACACGCTGAAATATGTAGCACCATGCTCAGTCAATGACCTTTGCATAATTAGCAGCTCTTTCTCTTTCTGATCATGGAAATGGCCTGTGGCTTCTGCCTTTGTGTTGCCTGCTATAGCCTCCATATGCTCCATTTGCATCCTGGACTTATCGATCGACCTGCATCTCAAATGTAAAGATTTATAAGCAGCCGTGGCAGGGTTGGGGATCCCAGGTGGGGGGGGTTGAGGTCACCGAGGCTTTGGCTGCTGCAGATGGGACAAGCAGAGGGTTTGGCTGCGTAAGGCCTCGCTAATGAGTTGCAGGTTGGGTCAGTTCTTGGATGAGGATACTTCCTATGGCTCTGTTCCCATCTCTTCCCAAAAATCAGGTGAATAAAACACAAAATAAATAAAATAATACTCAAGATGAATTTTGTGAAATGTAAACTTTTGGGGCAAGGCCAGGTTGGATGGGGCTTGGAGCAACCTGGTCTAATGGAAGGTGTCCCTGTCCACAGCAGGGGGTGGAAAAAATGGGCTTTAAGGTCCCTTCCAACCCAAACCATTTCATGATCCTGTGATTTTGCCACCAGCTCTACGCTTCCAGATGTGGATTTATAAGGTTGCTTTTGCTTTCCTGGATGCTTGGATTTGACTAAAACTTCTGATCCAAGGACTCCTTCACTCCAGAAGGCAGATGGCGATTTTTATTAGCAAGTGGTTTCCTGTTCTTTTGATTCCTTCAATAATGTATTTGCTGTTGCTGGGGTTGGATGTACTCTCTGTGTATGATTGCTAACCCTTAGCAATGAATTCATGTTGATTTTCTTTCAGCTCAAAGCCTTCCTCATTCATCTTCCGTCTCTTAATGGCAACAGCAGGTATGTGCATGCTCTTTTTGTACCAAAAAATGTATCACACTCTTTCCACAGATTCTTCTGGTGTTTCCATACAAAACCTTCCCCTCTTTAACAGAACTGGTAAATCTCAGCCACGCAAGTGCCTTTTCCCTGCCCAAAAGGTGAGGAGCTCTCAGCCTCTTCCATGATAACTCGTCTCCTTTGCTAAGGAGAGACATTATCCGATGAGGTACGAGGCATCTCCATCGCCTAACGATTCCAGGAGCAATCAGGGGCCCACCAGGATTGTGTTTCTCAGCCATTACCTGATTGCTGTGCAGCACCGTTCCAGCCGTCGTCCATCTGCTAAAGAGCCCATAATGAAGACAACTTAACCGGAATCCCGGCCGCTCCCGACAATAGCGAGCCTTTCAGCTTGTAAAGCTAATGACTTACTAATTACCCGGACGGAGCGGGCGGAGGAGAAGTGACTGTCTGTAACCATCTCCGCAGCACAAGCTCCCACGGCCGGCAGGAAGGCAGCGCTCCGGATTTTGGGAGCTGCCGCTGCACGTCGATTTTACAGGATGCTGCAGGATGTCGCTCCTTTTGCTACATCCTCCTGACATCTGCGCGCCGATGGTGGTCGCTGCTTTTTGGTGGTGTGTTTGTTGTGGTTTTTTCTTCCTTTTCTCCCCCTCTTGCTCAGATTTCAAGGATTTTTGGGGCTGCAAAAGCCTTCTTTTTTTTTTTTTTTCCCTGCGTTTATGCACCGGCTGGCTGAAGGCAGCCTGGAAGCCTGCCAGGGGCACCTGGCAGCGCACTCAGTAAATTTCAGCAGTGAAAAGAATGTCAGATGCTGGGAGGGAGTTATAAGGCTTTACTGGTGTATACACTTTGGAGGCCAAATGCTGCTTTTAACACATTCAGGTATGACCTGGCACCTCTTTACCCTAACAAGAGGTAGAGGAGGAAATGATGAATTGCCAGGTCTTGCTGCCCACAAAGACAGAACTCCCAAGGTGTTATTAACCACGGAAGGGACTCATAGAGTAGTTTGGGCTGGAAGGGACCCTTAAAGATCGTCTTTTCGAAGCCCCCTGCAGTGAGGAGGGGCATCTTCAGCTAGATCAGGTTGCTCAGAACCCTGTCCAACCTTCGCCTTGAATGTTTTCAGTGGGGGTCCCCCACCACCTCTCTGATCAGCCTGTTCAGTGCTCTACCATCCCCATCACAAAACCTTCCTTAAAGAACAGGAGGTCCCACCAAGTCCCAGAATGTTTTCCTGCTCTTGCACAATCCTGTGTATAAGTGCTGCAAAGATTGAAAAAGGCAGTGATAGGGAATTTGGGGACACAAGGGGATGGGCCCCCATGGGCTCAGTGCTGTTGGCTGTGGAGCTGAATCCTGCTTGGGAACAGCCCAGGCTGGATCACGCTGGAGGTGTGGAGGAGGTTTCTGTAACCTGCTGATTATCTGCTGGCTGAATGGGAGCTGGGGAAATGTCTCGTTTCTAATACGCAATAATTTCTAAAAAGCATTTCATTCTCCATAGCAGAAATATGTGAAAGTGATGCTTGATTTTAAGTGTCTTTGTGGGTGTTCACACGTTGCTGGTGGGTGAGACATTTTGGCACCTGCAAACTGGGGAAGTTTTGGGTCTGCTGACACTGATGGCTCCCATCATCCCGAAACTCCTCGAGCATCCCCTGAAAAGTGGATTCCTTGGCTAATAAAAATTGGTTGTGTGATACCAGCAGCTAGAGCAGGCTTTCAGGGATCAGTGCAATTGGATGACAAACCCTCACCACGGGAGACTTTCACACCAGAGCCAGGCTGAGACCACAGACCTGCGCTTTGCCAGAGACCCAGTGCTTGGAAAGCAGAGCTCCTCTCCTACCTCATATCCTGCAATGATTTGGGTGTTCTCATTATGTTTGATTGGGGGAAGTCTGGTTGATTTATGGGATGGCTGAATACCTCTTTGTGGATGCGGACCCAGCCATCTGCTCTTGAAGCTGCTCCCCTGGGGGATGGGGGCCATCATTGCCAGGGATGGCTCCTGCAGTAGGATGACGTGGTCCAAGCCCAGGGAACCGGACTCACCACCTTTGTCTGCTGGGATCAAGGTCAGAGTAGCAGAATTTCCCCTAAATTAGGTACAAGTAAATTATAGGGAAACTGTGCCCATCCTCTGCATCCCATCACTGTGTTCATGTTAACTTTCAAATGGAGGCAAAATTTAAAGGGAAAAAGGGGTGACGTCTTGGACAGCAAAAGTCCATTCCCAGGTGAGAAACTGGGATAGGATAGAGGGATATGGTGATTTGAGAGGGGACTTGGCTCTGGGCTGCCTCAGCAGGAGTTGGAGCTGTGGCCGGACCTGAATCTTCCTGGGAAAAGTGCAATAAAGGCAACACCGAGACTTGGGATGCCAGTGTTCTTATTTTGGCAGACACACACAAAAGGTGTTTATTTTTATTCCCCCTTAGCTAACACAAGTTCTTCAGGAATCGAGCTGCAAAGTGAGTGCACGGTGCTGGTGTTCCAGGGAAGGGGGTGGGCTGTGGGGCACAGCAAAAGGGACTAAGACCATCCCTCTGAAATAACCCACTGTTATTATTTAACAGTTACATTAAATAAATTATTATTTAACTTGCTGTAAAAGACGTAGAGAACCAGCTGGGCACATTTTGTGTTTTAGACTTAGATTGTTCCCTGAGCTGATCTTTCAAGAGAAGGACCTGTAAAGCCTGTAACACCTCAGGATGCCTTTCTGGAATGACAACAGCTCAATTAGAGCCAGCCATTAGACAGATATGGCTAAGGTCATCTTGTATGTACTTTACTTGGACATTTTCTTGCTGGGTCCTTCTAGAACTCCTTGCAGTCAGCTTAAAATTTTTGGCTTGTCAGCAAACTTTCCCATTAGAAGTCAGCAGCCTGGCCAGGGCCCCAGGATACCACAAAATCCCAGCAATAACCTCTCCCCACTGTGAAAAATAAAACTGATTTCCAGGCTTTGGATTCTCTTGTCTCAGCTGCTAATCCATGAAGCTCTTCCTTTATCTCACACAACTTTTATCTCTTTGACAGCTCTTGTGGTGCCAAAGCTTTGCTGAACCCCAGGTATGTGATACACATGCAATCGCCTCCTCCAACCTATCCATTGACTGCTGTAAGGGGTGTGAATGAGTTATAAACTTTGACTTCCTTCTGCAAAAAACTTTCTATTGCCCTTTCCCTGGCGCATCAGATCTTCCCAGTGCATCCCAGGTATCCATATTTACCTGACCTTGATTGTATTTTTATTTGTGTAGTGCAGGTCAGACTTCAACTCCTAAACTTTAACTTCTTAAACTTGCTTCTTCAGTGGCAAGTTTGTCGTTTCTCATCTTTCTGACAAATGCAACCCATGTAATTGTACAAATACAAACAGATAATAATGCATTTATACAATGTTTTGTAGAATATAATTATACAAATAAAATTACTCATGTAATTGTATTTGAATCTCTTTCCAAGTCTTGGGCAATCTCTCTTGGTGACACTTGTATTTAAGAAGCTCATCAGACCCACTGCAGATAAGGAGGTTTTTTCAGTGGGACTCTCAAGCCCAGACACATGGGGAGCTCATTTGCTCCACCCACCAGTGTTTTATATCACCCCAAACTTCTCACTTTCACTGCTTGCTGGTTCCAGTGAGTCCCTGGTTGATTTTCTATCTCTGCTATGCTTTTATGAGCATTTTTATGCCTCTGGTAAACTGCTTTGAAATATCTTCTCCACTTGCCTTACTGTGGTTTTATATTTGCCAGTGTTTGTGCTATATTCTATTTCCCCCATTTCTGACAGATATCTTTTTTGTTCCTAATAGCCTTCCCCACTCTGCTACTTAACTTCTTTGCTTTTAAAAATTCCTTTAGGGTCTTTATTAAGGAGTGTTACATATTAAGCTGGAGCCTGTGCCACATCTTTAAGCTGCTGCCAGGGTATTTGAAAGTATTTTATCCTTTCAGCTCTTCCAGTTATTTTTAAATGCAATTCTCCTCTCTAAATTTGAGTTGATACTATGAATCAAGACCATTACATGCCGTGGTGGAAAATTAAGACAATAGGAGAGATTCCCAAATGGTGTAAGGAAAAGGAAATCTATTTTAGCCTGGCCTAAGTTAGGCACTAAACTCCTGTAACACAGGGCTGAGAGGCTCTTCCAAACATGCTTAGCTTGGTATTGCATCATTATGTGCAGTCACATCTTATTTTTCCTGTTGCTTATTTATCAAATCTACTTTAAAAACTCCTGCTGCTCTTTCTTCCACTATTTCTACTTGGTGGCTGCTTGAGAGCCTCATTCACCTGCCAGCTGGAGACTTTCCAGCCTGAAAAGTATCACCCACCCAGGTGATACCTGCTTGATCCTGACCTTAGAGCTGAGAGAGGTTTTCTCCTTTCCTGGGGTTTATTCCCCTCCCTGGAGCACCAAATCCAGGCTGTTGAGACCCCAGAGTTTAATTTTCCCAGCCCAAACCATCCCCACTGATGGCTGAACAAAAACCTGATCCCAGTCCTGGAAACCTTCCTAGGAACAGCGATAATGCAGAACTGGGAATGGAAACCTTTATCCCTATTTATGCTCCATGTTCCATGGGTTTCATGGGCAGTGGAAGCTGCAGGTGTGATTCTGGGGCTGTTTAGACTCAGAGAATCACAGGATGGTTTGGGTTGGAAAGGACCTTAAGGCTGATCCCATTCCAACCCCCTGGAATGGGCAGAGACACCTTCCACTATCCCAGGTTGCTCCAAGCCCCATCCAACCCAGCCTGGAACACTTCCAGGGATGGGGCAGCCACAGCTTCTCTGGGCAGCCTGTGCCAGGGCCTCCCCACCCTCACAGCCAGGAATTTCTTCCCAATACCTCATCTAAATCTCCCCTCTTTCACTTTAAAAACCTCTTTGAATACTTTTGAAGCCCATTCCCTAAGCCCTGATTCATAAAAGCACTGAAGTACACTCAGAGTCCAGCACATCTGGAAGTACTTTGCTGAATTAGAGCCTTATTAATCTTCCTGCATTTAAAATAACTTTTTATTACATTTTAAAAATAAATGGGCATGTGCTATTTCTTCATGTTTGGGATTTTTTTTTTTCAAACATTGATTTTAATGCTCTCCTGGCTTGGCTGGATATTCCTCTATCCAGTCAAGCAGCTGCTCGTGCTAAACCTGGGAGCAAAATCCCTCTCTCAGTGTTGATGCGGCCTAGAAGGAGCTCCAAGTTACCTGTGACTCCCACTTTCAGTGGAAAACAACCAAACTTCCCTTCACCACCCTGGAAAGCCACCCTGAGGCACTTCAAATCCAAAATTGAAAGATATTTTGAGCTGAAAAATAGCAGAATGCAGCTGTGGGTACATTTCTCAATTATTTCAATGGGTTTGGGGAAAAACACTAGCCAAGTGTTGCTCATACCAGTTGCAAAAGGAATTTTTGGAGCTAGGGGAAATAGAGCGGCTGGGATTTGGAGCTGGGATCTGTGTGGCACAGGGAGCTGTGTAACGTGTGGCAGAACTACTGCCTACTCCTGGCTCTGCTTCATTAGCCAAAATGTAAAAATTTTAAATATTAAACAATTCTAAGCAGGTTTCCAGTGCTGCCAGCTATTGGTCCTTGGGAATTGAAATGAGAAAACCTAAAATTCGGGAAGAAAAGACTCAGCAGCCCTCAGAACACTTTGTGGGGCTGATTTTCCCTCAGCCTAAAACATCCTGTGGGCAGAATGAGGAGATTAGACATGGACAAAGGAAGCACATTTCCAAGGAAAAAAAAAATACTGGATCAGCCCAAGCTCAGGGTTTATGTCACAGTCTCCCACCATGGGTACATGGTAGGTGAGTGCCTCCTCATCCCAGCACAGCTCATCCACCTCCAGTGAGCACCACAGATGTAAATATTCCCCTGTGGATCCCACTGGGATATTTTTCCTGCACATTCATTTTCCAGCAATGCCGAGAAGAGCATTTTCTGTATTCAGTAATTTTTTTCAGCAGTGCAAACCAGAGCATTTTCTGTAGTCATGGAGTGGGAGTCACTTCTGTGTTTAATGACAGCAAAAGCACTGGTTTGTGTGCTAGGAGAAAAATGTGCAGGTTTGGGGAAAGGGTGCAGAACTGCCCAGCTTCCCCCTGTTTTCCAAAAAGAGCAGTGTTAAAGAGTGAGGAAGTGAAAAAAGGGGGCAAATTCATATTTCAAGGTCCTTGCTCATCCCTCCATCCCTGAGTGGGAGCAGCAGAAGATGCTCTAAGTCCAGACATGTCACTGACTTGTGGGAGCCCATCTGAGAGGAGCCTCTCAGGAGCATTTTTTGGAAGAGTATTGGAGTTTGTTAATGTCATGTGAAAGCCAGGCTGCTGCAAAGCTCTTATTTTCAGGGGCAAAATGCAGAAGTTGAAGAGGATGCAGCCAGGAGCTTTGTTTTCTGCACTGTTTTTGGGGATGTATTTGTTTCCTTTGACAGTGACTTACGGCCTGGCTTTCTTTTCTATTTTGTTAGAGCAATAAAGAAGATAAATCTGTAATAATTCAGCTCCCTGTCTTTAATAAAATCTTGTCTTCTTCACACAGCCCCTGGGAAGATCTTCATTTTGCAGCCCTTTGAGATTGGTTGTGTTTTTCCATTTCACCTCTTCACCAGAACGACAGAAAAATAACATTACCAGGAAAATTAATAGCTAAATACAATTTCTGACAGAGGGAAAGCTTTCGGCAGGAGTAGCTGGATCCTGAGTCTGACTGTGCTGGCCTCAGGGATGCTCTTCAGCAAAGGTGGATGCTCCCATTGCTTTTGTCTTTAATATGGGTTGGAGACCTCAAATATCAGCTAATGAGAATTTCTATCCTCAACATGGATTAACATCAAGCCAATCTCTGTTGGTTTGGGACTTTAGTCAGGTGCAGGGGACAAAGGAGGAGAGAAGGGGATGGTGATGGGTGAGACACCAAGGCAGTAAGGGGCTGGGGGAAAAAAATCCTTGGAAGTCACAGAACGGGTTGGATTGGGAAGGGCCTGAAGGACCATTAAAGAACAAAGGGGGAGAGGGCATTTCTGTCCCCTCAGAAGAAGACAGTGGATGGAAGAGGCTGGAAGGTGGGTTCCATGGCTCCTGCCACCTCCAGGGATGGGAGACAGGAGACGGGACAGGAGAGCAGCCACAAGAGCAGAGCCTGATGGTGGTCCCACTGCTGAGACCCCATGGAAGGTGTAGGGGGTGGGGGTGGCTGAGCCCTCTCCCTCTGGGGCAGGAGGTGACCCAGGAGCTCCCCACAGATCTCCAAAGCCACGGGGAGGTGGTTCAGAACCCCCGTCCCACACAGGAGGCAACGCAGCCCCGCGGTGACCCAAACCTGGGGCAGCTGGGGTCTAGAGACTCCCCATGGATCTGGACACGCCCCAGGAGCAGGAAAGGATCCAGAACCTCACCAGTGATGTGGAACCCAGGATGAGGTGACCTAGAGCCCCCCGCGGGCAAGACCCCTCGGTGACCCCAAGCCCAGAGCCGCGGCCGCCGGTGCGCGGCCCCTTTAAGGACGGCCGGGTCCGCTTTACTCTATGTTTACATAACACGGCCGGGCCGTACCACTGCTGCCTGTGCCGGGGGGGGGAAGGAGAGCGCGGAAGGAGGCGGAGCGCTCTCGCACTGAGCCCCGCCCCATTCGCCGGCAGTTAATGGGCGCGGGGAGGGCGGGGCCACTCGCAGCCCCGCGGGGGGGGACGGCGCCGTTTCGCTCCTCGCGCCCTCCCCGCCGCGGCGGTTTGGTCCGTCCCCCGGTGGCTCCGCCCCCCGCCCCCCCCTCCGCCGTGTAGTGGCCGTTGCCGGTGGCCGGCGGCGCAGAGCGGAGCGGAGCCCGCTCGTGACGCGCCCCCGTGGCGGCGGCTGGGACGGGGGCGGCCGGTGCCACCACAACGGCGGCCCCATGTTTTCCCCCAGCCAGGAGGAGCTGTGCGCGCTGAACAAGGAGCCCGTCAAGTACGGGGAGCTGGTGGTGCTGGGGTGAGCGCTGGGCAGGGGAGAAGGGGAAGCGCGGCGGTCCCGGGGCGGCGGGAGTGGCGGGGGCTGCCGCCCTCCCACCCTCCGGTTCAGCGCCGGCCGCGGCTCCGCGCTGCGAGGGAGCGCTCGGAGGTAGAGGGGGCGCGAGGGGGCGCGTGGCGCTTCCCGCCTTCCCGCCGGCCGAGTGCGCGGCGCGGCCGCTGGAGGCGGAGGGGGGGGCGATCCCCGGTGCCTGAGGAGTGGATGGGGGGGTCCCGGTGTCTTAGGGGAGCGGGGAAGGATGGATGCCGCGGGGTCCCGTTGCCTGAGGGGAGTAGGGAGGGATGGATGCGGGGGTGTCCCGGTGCCGGAGCGGGAAGGGATGGAGGAGTGAAGAGAGGGGAGGTCCCGGTGCGTGACGGGGCGCGCGGTGCGGCCGTTGCGGGGTCCCGGTGCCAGAGGGAAGCGGTGGGGGGGATGGAGCGGGGTCCCGGTGCCGGAGGGAAGCGGGGAGGACGGAGGGGATGGATGGATGGCTAGATGGATAGATGGATGGATGGTGGTCCCGGTGCTTAGGGGCCCGCGCCGTGCGGCCATTGCAGGGTCCCGGTGCCGGAGTGACGGGCGGGCGGACGCAGTAGGGTCCGGCCGCTCTCGGGCATCGAGGTCGCGGCGGGGCTGGGGAAGAAACTTCGTGCGGGGGTGCGGGGTTCTGGCATACAAACCCCCTCGCTCCCCGCTGCGGGCCCCGTCCCTCCCCCGGTGCCGCCGTCCCTCCGCCGCTGGCTCCGGGAGACGGCGTCCTCCTTGCAGATGGCAGGGGGGTGACTTTGGAATGAGGAGCAGAAGAGCTGGAGGGGGAGAGGGGAGGAGGGTGAAGCACTTATATTCAGATTCGTCGTGGAAATGTTTATTTTCTCGGCTTGATATGGATCTTAAAGTAATCCGCTTGGCATTACGCTGTTGCCCTGCTGCTAAAGCTCGCAGCCGCTCTGCTGAGCGCTGCGGAATCAGATGAGGGAGAAGCGTCTAAGCCGTGCGTGCTGAGAGCCCTCGCGAACCATTGAAGAGGTGCTTAATTTTGGTAGTTTAATACGTGGTAACGTATGGTTAATGGAGTAATTTTTTTAGTCCTAAACTCAACGGAAAGGTTTCGAGACAGCCGCGAAGCAGAACAGTCACAGCCTCGCTGCGTTACTCAGCCTCCCTCAGAATTTGGTACATATTTGCTGCAAGGTCGTAGAAAACCCTGTTCTGGTTTCTTAGGGGTTTTTGTTTTGTTTCGGTCCTTTCATAAAGAGCCGTGTTCACCTTTGCAGAATAACTGTTTGAAAAAGAGCAGTCCAGGCTGGGTACTCGTATCCAGTAGTGCACCTTTTTTCCTTAAGGGATGCTAAATGTTTCCTGTCACGAGACTGGGTCAAGATGCAGTTACCGTAAAATAAAACACAGCTGCTACCATGAACGTGGCATAGATGGTACTTGAAATCCTCGAATTTAAGTCCCTTGATTCGTGAGAAATACCCATATCACACTAAATTTAATAAAGAAACGTTCTTACTGTTTCAGTTGTGGAAATGGAGGGTGAGCTCTGCTGTGCAGCACTGTCTCTGACAATAAAGTCATAGTGTAATGCAGAATCTTTAATTAAATTACAATGCATAAATTGATGTTGTGCTGCAGAGGCTCTTTGTGCACAGCTGGAAGCATTTTCCTTTCTGTTGCTTACTATATTTAGCAGCAGTTGAAAGTACAGAAGTATGAAATGTTTGGCTCTGATCTTAACCTGGCAAAGTCTGCTGTGCTTTGCCTTTAATATGGGGACTCATTGATCTCGGCTTATCGGTTCTGCGGGGCTCTTGATCTTCACTGTGTGTGTTGAAACATGCCAATAAAGTCTAAATAAAATGTATATGGCTGAGTTTAGGTCCTATTTGAGTTTCAGCTGTTCTCTAAACTACTGAGGTTGCATCTTGTAGGTGTAAGATGTACTGAGGAGGTAAAGGGATCCTGTTGTCCTTGCAGTGCAGCCAGGAACAAGAAGTCTGTGTATGGGAGCCGGTCCCTCTGGTCACGGTGTCTCTGTGGCTGTGCTGAAACAATGGGGCATTGGCTGTCACTGCTTACACAATGTGCCTGGCAGAGTGATGTAGGGGTAGGTAGACGTGATGGAAACAGTCCAGGAAATCTCATGACTTCAGTAACTGTATTTTTAATTTTTAGACCGAAGATCAGCGTTTTAAGATCCATTTGCCACTTTGGGAGTTGATTACTGCGTGTCCTATCAGAGATTTCTTAAATGTTGTTTGTAGTGCCATAAATAATGCAATCATCTCTCTCTTTTTTTGGTGACTCAACATTTGTGACTAGGAACTCTTGGAACAGCTTAAGCTGTTCAGTATGCTAAAAAAACCTCCTAATACCTATTTTGTATTAAAATCTTGTAATCTGGAGTTTCATTTAAATAAGACAATGTAAATCTGCTCTCCTCCCTGTAGTGAAACTGAGACCTGGGGACCAGGAGAAGTGTAGTGTTGCAGCTCCTGTTACAACTGCCTGATTAAAATTGATAGCGCAGCCTCGCAGCTAGATTAAAAAAAAAAAAAAAAAAAGAAAAGAAAAAGCTGTTTTGAGACACTGTGTGGGTTGTGTTTTTTTTTTTTTAAAGCCTTGATTGTGATGTTGATGAATAACTTGTGTCTTGAACTGTAAGACTTTTAAATTAGGTGGTGAAAAGGATGATGAACAAAGGAATTGGCATACCTGGCAAACTGCTGAGCTCCTATTTTTAAGATGACAAAACTTTCCCTTTATCTTTTGCTCTCACTCTGCCTTAGAGGTATTAAAGTGGTGTTGCTGTACCTTGACCTTTAAGTCGAGGGGTAGGCGTTTTTTTGGTAGGAGGTGGCTCTCCCAGCAGGACACGTTCCTTATTGTCTCGCAGTAGTTGTGATTGCTCAGTCTGCGCCTTAATGTGAGCCCCAGTAAAGCTCAAGGCGTTTTGTGTCGGTCGGTGCAGCAAACACATTTCTAATAACATTCTCCCAGCACTGTGCTACGTCTGTGCTGTCAGTGATGTGGCAGCGTGTGTTTGGTTAAGATTTTGTCGAGGTTTACATAATCAATGTTGTAGTGAATAGAAACAGTTTATGTAAATCGAGCCAGACAGGTCAAGATGGCTGGTAAAGAAGAGATCATCTGCTTGATTGTGAATCTGCTTGTGTACATCTGTTCGTAGCATCATCTGTTCACAAAAGGCTCTGGATTTCTTGGTGAAGCAGAAACATTCATATTCTAATTCTTTTTGAAGAAAAAAAGAAAGCAGCTTTGTTTGAAGTCCTGTCAAAGTAATGGCTCATTATATGTTTCTTGGAACATGAGGCTGGAGGGAGTTAAGGAGGAGATGCTGAATGCAGTACCAAGTACCTGAATAGTGTCAGGGTGTTTGTCAGTAGCTTTTGTTTGACTTATCTGCTGTCTTGTTAACATTTTGAGGTGCATGTTGCATGTCCTGGCCCCTTCCTCCTGATGCCCCTTTGTCCCCTGACTTTGAATCATGCGGTGTCATTCCAGCCAGCACGGCTCAGCTTAATGCGTGCAGGAGCTGGTCCCTGGCTGCGGGGGGTGACTGTCACCGAAGGCAGGTGTCAGTGGCCTGGTGCCCTTAAATCTCTCCTCCTTTGGGACTTCATGGTGGGGATGGGCAGCTGTGACCTCTCAGAAAAGTCACTTGATTAAAATGATGTAAATTGAAGGAGGAACAGCAAAGAGACACGAGCTATATTCAGTGGCTCAGTTCAGTAGCAGTGAAAGATTTGTACCTGACATTGAATGCTTTCCTGTGTGGCGGTTTTGGATGGGGTTTCTGGTAGGTGTGTGCATGTAAATGGAATATTTCATACTAACCAAACACTTCTTTGGTATTGGCTGCTCATTAGCAAGGAGGTGCAGCCCAGTACATCCTCAGCTGAGAAAGACTATTTTACAGACTTAAAGGGTTTTGCAGTATCTAATGCATTTTTTTAATTTAACCAGAGGGCTGGCCCTCAGTGTAGTCACAGTAGTCACTTTGAAATTGCTGTCAACGTTTTACATGTAAATTTTCCATTGTCTGCCATTAAAATAAATAAATTTGTTAACTTGGAGGCTTCAGTGCTGAAAGAAGCTGCTGTGTATTGTTATGTGAGTGTTGTTTAATGTGGACTGTTGGACATCCTCGAATAAACAGTCTGTAGTTGTGCTTAAATGTAATCTTTTGAGAAAGTAGAACGAAAGGATAGATCTTGGAGCAACCTGGTCTAGTGGAAGATGTCTTTGCCTGTAGCAGCCGTCTGGAACTGGATGGTCTTTACGGTCTCTTCCAAACCAACCCAAATGATTCTACAAAAATTGTCACCTGTGTTTACCAGGATACATTTTGTGGTAATTTTTGGGAAGCTCTTGTCATTGATGGACCCCTTTATACTTGAGGCAACTTTAGGTCTGAAACAGTCTTTTTTTTTTTTTTTTTTTTTTTGTTAATCTGAAGGGGCATGCATTTCTAAATTCCTGTTTTTCATACTGGCTTTTTCTGACTGATCAAAGTTCTCACTACCACTACCTCCTTGCAGGGTAAATCAAGTTTTTGGGGTGTCTTCTGCTTATAAACACATTTCCATTTTTTTAAACTTACCTGGCTTTTCACGTAACTCTTGTTCCTCTCTTGCTGTGCAGTTCAGGAGGAAGCCGATGCAGGTTTCCAGTGGTGTTGACAAATGCAAATGCAGTGTGGTATCTCTGCTTGTCCTTGACTGCTGTTTGCTTCTGTGTATGAACTGAAGGAAGAGGGAGAGTCATCCTGGCTGTGGAATTAGGCTGGGGACTTAGTTTGCACATAGATGGATTTGCTGTCTGATACCAGACTGAGGCTTTGTTTAATGACCTGGTGATTTTCTGCACTAGCTGGTGTAGATATATCGGTGAAACTGCTTAGGTTTAGCAGAACTGGAGTTCTGCTTTTAAGCCTTATTTAAAAATGTACTTTAGGTTTCATTTTAAGGAGTGACTGTAACACATAATGGGAGCCTCCAGTTTAATGTGTTCAAGGTCGTGATTTTCTGAGAATCGTTGGCTCCAGCAGTCATAGCTGCAAGGCTGCTGCTCTGGAGAAACAAATTTTATTTTTTTTTCCTTTGTATTGACAGTGGCTTCTTGGAGACCTTTATGTCTTGTGCTGGGTTTATGGCAGATTTTATATGTGCATATTGAGAATGTGTGAGCAGGGTCAGTTCAGAACTTGTAAGGAGATTAATCAAACACCAGAAGAATTGTTTCTGAACAGAACATTAAGTGCAGTGTAGGAAAACAGTGGAAAGGATTATATCTGAGGAAAGGTCTGAGGATTTCTTTTGAAAGCTTCTGTGTGGTTGGATAGAGCAAAGGTTTTGCTTCATTTAAGCTAAGAAAGAAAACATACTTGAGTTGGTTTTCTGCAACTATCCTATTCCGTGGAGTACTTTCGACTTTCTCAGAGTGCAGATTTGTATCCAGCTGTCGGCTTTATTCACAACATCTCAGTACCGATGCAAAATCAGAGAGCAGAAACGTCAGACTCTAAAATCTATGTTTATTGAAGCAAATCACAGCATCAAACATCTGCATGTTTAATGTTTGTTAGAAAAAGGAAACAGAGTGCATTCTGGAAGGTAAACTAATCCCCTTGGTGTGTACAGGCAGGAGGTCACACATATGGAAGTGGAAGACTCAGGGGTTTTTTTCTTAAAATATGGAAAACAGTTTACTCGGAAGAAACAAGTCTGGGAAATGTAGGACTTTGCCTTTGATGCACTTCTTGTGTAGAACCAAGTAGCTGCTCCTGGCAGAATCAGGGTTGAATAGTTTTCAGTTTTCAGCTGAAATTCATAAATGTGTAAATACTGCAGCAGTCCACGTAGTTCTACTTTAAAATACGCCTATAAACCAAGAAATTACTTTCTAGTCTATTAAGGTTTGTTTTTTGTTGCTGAAAGCAGTAGCTTACTGTCTTGGGGTGAGCTAAACCAGCACACTTACTTTAGCTGTTTCATGTTCCTTAACAGCAGGCTGTTCTTCAACTTGGCTTACCAGGTTGCTTGAGAATAGATTTTTCTTAAGAAGTCAGGAATATTTTATTATCTAGTTCAAACTGAAATTTTGGCTGGTTTATACTTACAGAAGTAGTGCTGCTCTCTGACTTGCTCAGTAGCGATAGAAGGTAGAAACTTGATACTTTGAGAAGATAAGCTCCTTCTTCTGTACCCTAATGAGAAGGTGTCTGACCATGGTACAGCACTGAGCCTGTGCCTTGCTCTAGGTAGGGTTTGTTAGTTCAGGGTGCCAGCAGAGAATTTTACAACTGTTTGCAAAGTCCTGCTGAAGTGTCGTGTTTCCTGTTGGTGTCATCTGCGCAGCCTTTGGTTCTCAGTTTGTCCTGGGCAGTTGTGGTTGTGACTGGTGTGGCTATGAAACCTTCCTAAGCTGACTCCTCTGGTGTGTTAGCTGCAGTCTTTGTTTAGTGCTTCTTGTGATGTCATCTCAGTTGTGTCTGGTTATTCTGCACTGTCATACTTGTGTCTTATTTGTCCTGTGGTCAGCAAGGCAAGTGAAGTAGAGGATTTGGTCTAAGCTCCCAGCTTGAAGCAGGATCTCTAGCTAGTTTTGCAGTGTACTTCCTGCAGTCAAATCCTTTTTTGTCTCTACTGTTTGATACCCTAAATCTCGTTTGTGTTGAGGATGCTTTTCCTTTTATCAACAGAAATCTTTGTTTATTCCTGCTCTGTCCCAAGGTCAGCACTGAAAAGCTTGCATGTGACTTGTCACGAGTTTAAACCTTGAGGGACAGGAATGGGGATGCTGGCATAGGGAGTGTGCCTGCTTCCAGAGACTTCTGAGTCAAAGCTGCTCATTTTGTTTGTTTTGTAAAGACATCACTAAATAATGCCCTTGCATTTTTCACTTCTGTCACTTGCATAGGCTAATATGTTGAAGGGCTCCTGCTTTTCCTTTAGAAGGCTTGTTTCTCTCTTGATAAGATGCAGTTCAGAATTTTTTGTCTCCATTATCATTGCATCATATTTGTTTTTAAGCATCTCCTGGTGTAGCTTTATGTGGGTTAGTCCTGGGTCTTGAGTTCATAGTGAGATTCCCATACTTTGGGGGACCAATTCGTGACTTGTCTGACAAACTGTAAGTAACATCTGGGATTAGACTGTTTTAATCCTATTACTCGCTAGCCTGCAATAGTCCTGGTGCTTGTGTTAAGCAAAGAGTACAGTCAAGAGCAGTGGGAGTTCCAAAGCAGAGATTAGTGAGCTCTGAGGGCAGGGCAGGAGCAGCGCTGTCCCAGCTCCTCGGCTGTGCTGCAGCATCGAGCACCCTCTGCACTGCCAGCTGTGCCCCTTCTGTGCTCACTCCTCTGTTTGACCTTGTAGTGTGACCTCCTGTGCAAATATTCTCTCACTGGGTTTCTGCAGTGTTGATGACTGGATAATGATTTGAAATCAAAGACCAGGGAAGGGTGGTGGACAGCAGACTGTTCACAGGGTTTTGTTAAAGTCTGAGTAGGCATCATGATGCTAAAATTCAGCACTAAGAGTAACCTGTCTTTGGGTTTGCCTAGGAATAAACAGCTCTCCTCCCCTTTCCACAAACAGCACTTGTTGGGCACGAGTTAAACGATCTTATGATCCAGGAAGACAGTCCTTGTAGGAAATTCCTGTACAGTGAAGCTTCAGCAATTTAAAATATTTGGTGTTGGAAGACTTGTCACTGAGGGGTTGTGTGGCAGGAGGACCAGCATTTTAGTATGATGGGATTATGAGTGGTGTGTGAACAAGGTGACACTGGACTTGCATTGTCTTCATTTAGTCAATGCTTCTACCATTACTTGTACTGATCAGTATCACCTCTGTTCTTAAAAATAGCAAGTATCAGCTGTTTTGCAGTGAAGTTTCACTCAGTTCTTCATATTCCAGCCTTGGAAGTCCTCGTGTGAGGTCACTGGGAAGCACGCACGCAGCTGAGTAGTACAGCAGTTATTGGCTCATGGAGAAGAAAGAGTAATTCGGCTAAAAGCTTTTCTCTGTTTCACAACAGAAATGTCATCTATAGAGAACACATTATAAACAGCAGTTGTGAAAATGGATACAGACAAGGTCTAGAAAGCTGAAGAGTTTGTTGTATTAAAAGCAAAATGGTTTGGAGATGAGCTGTTTTTGATGAAGAATGATAGGAAGGTGCTGATAGCTGAAGGACCTATTAGGCATCCTGCTTTCAATAGCAGTTTGTTTCTCCTGAAGGGAGGGAAAGCAAGCAAGCTCTGTTTTGTGCTTCTGGAAGTGATTTACTTCAGGTCATTTAACAGTATACTTTTTAATATTGCACACTGACCTCACTGTAGATAGAGCTCACGTGTTTCAAGGAGGATGAAGTAGATGTGGGCTGTACCTAATCTGGGTAGCAGAAAGCTTCCTGTTCTAGGGAATTGGTACAAAGGCCACACGTGCCCTCATCGAGTGTCTGTCAATAGACCTCACATTCTTCTGTCATATTTATTGCTTATATTAACTGTGATATAGCTACATTGCTGTGTAGCAACTAATTGTATTTACCAGAGGGGCAGGCAGGCAGCTGCACAGTGAGACAAATACTGTGTAAAATGTCTATTTGCTGTGCTGTCTCCCTAAAGGAGCGGGGACAGGCAAGAAAAGTTATGAGACAGCTGGCACATGGTAGGTTAAAAGCAGAAGGCCAAGAAGCATTATGGTCATCTCCTTGAGTACTGTAATTTTAACTGACCCCTATTGTTGCAAAATTATTTCTTTTCTCTTTACATTCAAGGAATTGAGAACAAAAAATTGTCAGTCTTTCTCTCTGAGGAACATTTTTTTAACTTTTTGAAACACTTATTGAACTGTAATGATGGGTTTAGTGGGCTTTCAAATTACTCTTCACCCAGAAATTGTGTGCTGTCTTTAATTTAGACTCCAGTAAGTTCATAAGCTGTCATGAAACAAGTTTATTCTCCAAACGGGCTGGCTTTAGTAACGCCTCAGTAAACAGGTAGGCTTCAAACTTCTGAGGTGTATCCTCTAAAGGCATGGAAATGTCATGGGTGAGGACGGAATGGGACTGACTGAGGACAATTAGTCACTGTATGAAAGTAAACAAATTGAAATTAATAAAAGCTTAAATCTCTGCTTGCCTATTACAGATAAACTGGAGCCCAAATGTGCAAAGCCTTGAGCATGTGCCCTTAGGAAGAGTGAAAGAACTGTTTAGTCTGGACACAGAAGTTAATGGGCTGAAACTCTGATATAAGCACAGCTGTATTTCTTCATGTGCAACAGCATGAATTCAGTTTGATTGTTGGTGTCTGATTTAGTGCTGGTGAAGCCACAGCCTTTGAAACAGGAGTAGTGTGTGTGTATGTGTGCTCCTTTCACAGGAGATGCTGAGCTGGTGAAAGATAGCAAGGGCTGCGTGGTTCCTGCTTCCCAGCACATCCTGTGGCAGGGTTCAGCACCTCACAGATTGACTGTGTTTTTTATGGAACATTGACTTATATACCAAAATGTTGCTATACTTTCAACTTGCCTTCCTTCTAGTGCATGTATGACCTCTGAGAGCAAATAGCTGTGCAGCTCAATACTTGGATTCAAAATAATTTTGGTGTTGAAGAAGAATCTTTCAGACTTGATAGGATTTATTACATTGTGCTTGACCTAACCTTTCTGCTAACATACGTGCAATACTTAGTTTGAATTGCATTCTGAATCTTAAAATTTGCTGGAATAGTTTCTCAGTATATCAGGGAGTGCATTTTGATTCATGAGTTTGGTGTGTGGCCTTCTGTGCTGGGCTGTGGGCAGAAGGGCCATTCCAGAGCCTCTGTGTGATGGGAGAGGTGGCAGTGCCCTGCTGCTGGTCTGCACCTCCTCTGGCAGGACTGCAGTGCAGGCAGAGGAATTCTCCATAAGTGTTCCCTCATCTGACTCTGCTAGAAGATTTAATTAAATGGGCTGTCACCACCTTGGTGGCTTTTGCCAATAAGCTACCAGCAAATTAAGCAAATGGAAGGATTTGGAATTGGGGCAGATCTGTCATGAGGCAGGTGCTGGTCCATACGAGCAGCTGAGTAACTTCTTCCATGACAGTGAAAACTGGTGAAGGAAGTTTGGCAACAGCCAAATGGACAAGCCTTGCATGGTTTTTTACTCCACCTTTGTTTTTAGCTGGGCTTCACTGGAAGAATGAAAAGTCTGAAAGATGAGAGATGCCTCAAAACGCCACTGGTGATGCAGCTGCCCTTGGCATTCCCGGAGTTTGCAGGAACGTGGCTCCATGGGCAGTGGCCGTGGGAGCTGCGGTGCTTTAGCCTTACTGACTGTGCTGAGATTTGTTCTCTAGGTGAGATGCCTTGCTGAAGGTGCTGGGGTAGAGACTGCAAGCTGCTTGTTTAGTTTTAGGGATGTGCACTGCAATTTTTTTCCCATAATTTTCACAAATATTTTCTTAATACCCAGATGTTCTTTTCTACTCTTTTTAGTAATGAGTCCCTGCCCCCATTTGAAGGCTTTGATGGAGCTTTCCCAAAAGCTCTAGATATGTTCCTTCTTTTGCCTATGAAAGATAAAGAAGCTGGTTTTTTTCCAGTATTTTCACAGTCTGCTTGCTGTCAGAGCAAAAGAGCTTTAACTTTCACCTTGTGTTTGGTGCCTTCCTTTCCATGTTTGAGCACAAAATGCTGCAGTTCCATGGCTCACTCAGCTGTGCCTTATCTCTGGTTGTGCAATCCCCCTTCCAGCTGCAAAACTGGAGTGCCATATATCCAGTTTTATTGCAAGTTTGGAGTTTCCAGCCTGCAGAGACTGGTGTAATCCAGCAAATAGCTGTCCATGTAAGGATGCAGGAAGACTACAGAAAGTACAGTTCCCTCTGTAAGCAAAGCCAGGGTTTAAGTGATTAACAGGGTCTAAGTCAAGCTCTGTGTACCCTCACAGTTTATTATGTGCAATGTGACTTTAAATTCAACTCAGGAATTTGCCTCTGATCATTTATTGCTGGTTTGCACCTTCAGCTCTTTGGAGGATACTGGTTTATATTATGTCTTTACCTCCTGGAGATCTCTTGGTGGAGAGAAAACAATGGTGAAATGATACTTTGTTAAAGAGTAGGCAGATTTTTGAAGCAAAAGTGATTTGCTCTTTCACCTCTGGGCATTCTGTAGGCAGTCCAGACGGGAAGGAAGGAACTGGTTTTGGGGGTTGGCTGGGGTCCAGTTGCAGACTCTATTCAGACCCAAGCTAGAAGAGTATGGGCTGATTTGTAAGTTTTAGGCAAAAATGACAGTTGAGAAAAAGCAGCTGTCTCATTTTTGTGAACTGATGAAATTAGTTAGGAATATGTCAGAGGGTAAAAGTGGGATGCTTTGTGCTGTGCAGAGATTGAGAAATGCATTAAAGATCAGTTTGTCGTGCCTAAATCAAGAGACCAAAACACTTAGCTGAGTTAAACTAAAAGACACAAGAATGTATGATGCTCTTTAATATCCAGAAAATAAGTGTATTCATTTGTAAAAACAACTCATTAATTGTAACCACGAGTGCAAAGGGATGTTCTCCCACCTCCTGCCACCGTTCTCACTTGTGCATGAGCTAAGTGGTTCTTGAGTAAGTGATGGTGAGCAGTCTTTGGTTTACTTAGACGTTATTAAATCTAAAGGCTGGTCTGGTTAGGAACAACACACATTTCATTTTCTTCCTCCTTCTGTTCCTAGACTTTACTCTGTATTTAGAGAAGGATGGAGTTTATTTGATGTGCAGACATATGCAGTGTGACAGCTATTGTCAAAATTTGAAAAACAGGGTATAGCAGGCAGAATTTGACAGGACCTTTTAGTTTCTTGTTATTTGTTGTTTTGGAAGAACAAGAGTCCAGATAATGACTGTTCAGATGGGCAGTTTGTCTTGGCATAAATGAATCCTGGTTAAAATCTGGAGAAGTTCTGAACAGATGCCTGTTTCCCACTGATGGTCATAACTGCTTGTAGCCTCTAGAACTGCTGGTGTTTGTGGTGTGGGAAAAGCTGTTTAACAAGGTGGTCAGTTTTGGGATGGTGATGCCACAGGTGGAGTGAAGCAGTCACTCCAGCTCCTGGCTGTGCAGGCAGTTGTCTTGCAGGAGGACAGTGAATCCTCAGCTCTGCTGGCACCACTGGCTCCCTATCCCAGTCATTTTCCATCTGCCTCTGGTGAATATGCTGTGATTTACTGAGAGATGTAGTGACAGGTGAGGTTGTAGTCTGTAACTGGAAATGAAGGATGTCACTGAACTGATTTTATTCCACAGCCTCCCGATGCTATTTGAGCTCTAGTGAGGAGAGGCTGTAAGATGAATGAGATTGCCACCCCCCTCCTTGTTAGACATCAGGGAATCCATGTGACTGATTCTCACCTCTGAGGAAAAGCTTCAATTGGAGCTGTCACCTCAGTAGACAAAGAAGGAATCCAACTGCAAGACATGTACCCAGAGGAAATCATGCTTTGCTGGTTCCCTGGCTTATGAAACTCCTTGTTTTTTCATTGTTCTCCTTGTCAGTACTATTGCTTTACCTCTGCTGCTTGCAGTAGTAATAACAGTGTTTGGGTGTTGAGCTTGAGTGGGAATGGACACGAATGTTCTGCTGCCCTAGGTAACTGAGGGGTGGATGTAGATGAGAATAACTGCATGTCATCTTTTCTTGGAAAACCAGCTTTTTGGAGTAATTTTGAACACAACCTGAAACCGCTTTGAGAATTGTAAACAATGTCCCATGTAGTTTTAGCAGCCTCATATTTTGCCTTGTGTATGAGCTCAGTTCAGAGCTAAGAATAGTATTGTGTTACTCAAATATTTCAGTTTTCTGGATGTGGAAAGTCTGCTTTTCCTAGTGGTTGTAAAATAGCCTAGTGGAGGATTTTTGTCCTTGGCCAAAACTCTGAAAGGAAAAAATTGGGATTTGTTCAGACATGAGTGCCTCTCCAGTAGATTCCAGGCTTGTTCCTTTATAATGGGCAGTTTCAGGAGATTTGCTTCTGAGTTTTACAAAGATACTGAAACAGACTGATGGGGTGTGGATGTCATTCTTATCTTCTGCTCCCCCTCAGGGTGGTACAGCCTGAGAGATTTCTACAAATGCTCTTTCCTCTGCTTTTGATAGGGCTGTAGGAGGAAAGGAAGACAGTTGTGTGAGACCCATAGAGATGTTCCTGTGGGTATAATGCCAAAGTGTTGCCAGAGTAGCAAGGGAATGTGGGGTTTATATTCTGAAATGCACATGCAGCACCTTTAGCTGATCAGGGGAGGACGGGAATAATTTGCTTATCTGCAAAACCCACATAAAAATGAGACAGTACAGATAAAATCTGAGTCTCATATACATATATTCTTTATATATATATATTCTTTATATAT
>JACBWW010000069.1:1842193-1904660 GCA_020086605.1 Lanius collurio
CATATATATTCTTTATACACATATATATTCTTTATACACATATATATTCTTTATACACATATATATTCTTTATATCCCGAGAGACATATTTATCCTTACATATATATCCATACATGTATGTCCTTTTATTTATGTCCTTTTTTATATATATGTGTCCTTTTTTATATATATCCTCATGCACTGCAGTGGATGCAAAGTTCTTTAGCATTGTACCACTCCCCTCTTCAGCTGAAAACAGTGTGGCATGGCCAAGGTGCCCTTATGGAGAGTGATGTCAGGTATAAAAACTTGAGGGCAGCAGGGAATCTCTCGAGCTAGACAACTGTAATCAATTACTTGATTTCTGTGTCTCTGAACTAGCTCCTGCAGTCATGGTTTGCTGGGCAGTGCACTTTCAATTTCAGTCCTGGGCTCATGAGCTTTATTTCCACAGCTGAATTTCCATTTGGCTTGCAAAAGCTACTTTCAAGTCCTGTAATGCTGTTTGATATTATGGCCTGTAATTGGGGAAACATTGCTTTAAACAGATCCTCTGTTTTCTTGGTCTGGTTTGCCCCATAGGGCATACTTGCTTTTAAAATCAGAGGAATCTAGAGAAATGGAGGGAAACATATGGGGTGGCTTGTTTTCTTGAAAGTTGATGAACAAAAATAGGAATAGTATGCTGTCTTTGTGGGTGTTGGCAAAGAAAAAGAGCTGGATTTCCAAAGGAAAAAAATTTGAGGGAGAACTAACTATCTGTGGTTTTAAACTTGTTTTCTGTTCTACAAACCATTGTGCCACTTGTGCACATTACTTAATATCTGTTGGAATGAAACTTCAGCTTGCAGAGTACAACCAGAAGTAGGTGGGCTGGAATAGCCCTACGGATGAGCTAAGTGAAAATTTTGCTCTAGGAAACTTCGCTGCTGTAGAGCCTTCAGTGTGGCTTCAGAGTTTCAGAGCTTGCATCCATGTATAAACACTGTCTTGGGTGGTTGTCTTGCATAAAACTCTTGCTGCTTCTGTGAGGAGATGCCTTCCTATCTGCAGACCACAGCAGTGCAAGATCTCTTGTTCAGCCACTGCTACACGAAGCTCTGTAGTGAGATTCTTCTGGAGATCAGAATCTCTGAGCATTTGGAAGTGGAAAAACATTAGGAATTTATTACTTCTGTTGCTTTGATTCATTCTTAGTAAGTGGTGTTTTCTGAGGCCTGTGAAAAGTCAATGTTTATTTTATGTAGCCTTTTGGGAAGCCCTCTTAAGGGAAGCAAAATTTCAACATTCTGTAGGTGAAAGTGTGAAACTGAAAGACTTTACTGTCATGAAGGTACATAGATCAGAATTAATTTTGCTGATCAGCAGTAAACACTTAATGGCTTTGCAGAAATCTTTTCCTGGCTGGAGATGTCTGATTAACTTTGTTATAGATTATGATAAAAGCAAACACCCAAGGTTGCTGTGAATTAGTAAGCTGTCAGTGTGTTTTAAGAAGAAGATATATTGAAGTCTAGTTCTCTGCATTGCTGCACTGTTAATTTCTGGTTTATTAAGACTTTAAAAAAAAAAACCCCACAGCTTCAGCAGTGCTGTGAGGCCTCTGTACTTACGGTCCACACACAGATCCAGTAGGTTCCAGGTATTTCTTTCAAACTGGGTATGAGGAATAATTTATCCCATGTGGATTTTGGTGTACATAACATACTTGCTAACCAAGAACAGGCAGAAAGGTAACTCTTTGCTTTTTCTCTTTACTTACCCACTCTAAATGTGCTGGGAGTAGGCAGTGCAGTAGATTATCTTCCCCTTGACAGCTTGTGCCATGGAGCAGTTGATATAATGTGGAATCAGTGATATTAAGGAAGCTGCTGTGTTCAGAGAGGCAGCAACGCTTGCGAGTGCTACAAAGGAGACCCAGTTCTTTATTTTCTAAGGCAAATATTTGGGATTCTGTTCAGCAGTTTGATTGATCTGGGAGCTGTGCATTTGTAAGGGTGTCTTTTTCCCCGGGAAGCTAAAAAGAATGTTAAAATTGATAGAATTTGACTTGGATGTTGCAGCCCAGGGTGCAGTAGTTGAGTGCCTCACTTTCCATTCAGTGCACTGCTGGTGAGATCACCTATATTCACAAAATGGATGCAAATTTTATCTCTTCCTCTGTGCTTAATGGTACTGAAACCAACCTAAGAAGATTCTTGTCATGTGTGAGTATTTGAAAAAGCTGTAACAGACATCCTGGAACTTCTTCCACTGTCTGTGTAATCACAAAAATGGTATTGCAACTGCTTGTATTTGGAGGTGAACTGAAGTTATAAGAAAGCTGTCACCTTTTCTTGTGAAAGTGTGAACTATCAAAAAGTCCTTGATAGGGTTTTAGGGAAAGCACTTCATTTCTTAGGAAATGAGTTGTTGGGACTGTGCTTTTATTTTCAATGGCCCAAATGGTCCTTTGAGTGAAATGTAGTTTCTCCATTATGTTTAATGTAGTGAAGTTTCAGCTGTAACATGGTGTTATTACTGTTCATTCCTCAGGCTAAAATTTGAACAGTTTGATTTTGCTCCTTTGAGTGTGTGTGAAGCACAAATAGGTAGGGAGAGTATTCAGAATGCCAGGGCAGCTGGGTTTTGAGGTCTTTTGTCCCCTTGCATGCTACAAAGTCTAATTTGTCTCAGTTTTGAAACTTGCAGCTGTGATCTGATGTTTAAGGGCCATTTGTAAATAGTTTCCAAACAAAGCTGTGTGGTTCCTCAGCCTCTGGTGGTGTGGATCAACAGTCTTCCTCCTGCCCTTCTCTCCTCCCGTGCACTGAAACCCAGCTGTGTGTAGTACTTTGCTTTGAAAGGGATTTTGTTTTTCTCACTTGTTTTGAATGCAGTGAAAGCCAGATCTTGCTTTCTGCTGTCTTTGTGTATATTTAACCAAATGGCATATCAAACAATTCCAGTGGCTTTTGGCTAGGTTATAGATCCTTCTCAGTTGAGTAGCATTTCCTCCGTGCTATGAGAGGTTTAGGGTTGGAAAGAGGATTCTCTAAACATGGTGCTTTGCCCACCTCTTGTGCTCTTTTAGCTGGAATAAAGAGCATCCTTTGAAATGAACCTGATTAGTTTATACCCTGTATTTTGCTGTGCACTAACATTGCTGGTTTTATGCAGCAGTGAATGGTTTTAGCTGACAGCTTTGGAGATGGGCTTAAAGCACTGAATAAAATTGCATCCTTGTTAAATGAATGCTGGGGGGAGCAGTAAAATGTTGGAAATAAGGATTGTTAAGGAAATCATTATGTGAAAGAAGAGGTTTCCTTACCCCATACCCTTGGCTCTCTAAAAGGAAAACCTCTTGCATTCTAATGCTCTGCTAGCATATTACTTTTATTGGAATTGATATAATTATCTTAAATGTAGTGGGTTTTTTCTGTTAAAGTTGCTACCTTTCTTTTTCCCTGCTAATATCATGGTTATGGATGACTTCTGTGTTTTATGTTGTCAGACTCAGGTCATCCCTGCCTAGAGAGTTTTTAGCTATTAAGTTGTTTAGAACTTAAATATGTCCGGTTATCTGATTGCTTTAATTGAGGCTTCTCCTGATGCTCTAGTAGGCTGCATCAGCATGTTCCTTGGGTTCTTCCAGAGTATCAGCTTTTAATCAAACTGTTGTGCTACTTATACAGCTGTCTTTGATTTCACAAAAACAAAAGTAACAAATTATTTTCCAGAAAAAAATTATTTGGGACAAGTAACAAGCCACTTGCTAAGAAAAATCAAGGAGGGTAATAAGACGTTTCTGCAGAAAGTTCCTTCCAGCCCAGAAGTAACACTAGCTCTTTTGTATTCCTGACTGGATCTCCCTAGTCTTCTGTGACAAGTAGCTGCAGTAATAAATCCCTGACTCCTGTGCCACTCACTTGGGGACTGCTTGCTTCTGCTGCTTCTGTATTTTCTTACTCCAGAATTTCTTCCTCTGCCCCTCAGTGAGGAGAAAAGCATCAAAATAGCAAAGAGTTTTGGCAATCTTAGAGGAAGCTGGATGTGTGGTGTAAATAAAGTTGATTAAAAGCAGCTCTTGCACAATCCATTTGGTATTTGCAAGCCAAGAGCATCCTTTAACTTTTTATATAGGGTGCAGTTAATACAGATCAGGTGTGTGTTTGTTGACATGCCTGTGTTAGGTAAGCTAAACATGCATGAGGTTTTGTCAGCTGTATTTTCTATAAATATTCTTCCTGAAACAAACTTGATTTTTTATTACTCTTCTATTACAGCTGTTATAATAGCAAGGTAGTCCTGCTAGTGGTGGAGAAAAATGTATGGAGTGGAATAATTAAAAAGTGAGTTAACCTTATCTGTAGGGTACCAGATTCTTCCATTGCTTGGTGGGTGAAGGTGGGGGGAACAAGAGGAGGCCACAGCATGCAGGAATAGCTTTTTGTCCCAAACCAGAAGAGTAACCAGTTCTGTTTCAGAACACCAGGGAATAATTAAGGTCACCCTGGAGAACCTCGGCTACTGCACATGTGACTTCTTGTGGTGTTTCCAGTAGATAAGGTTATATTTAATTTGTATACCCTGTGAGGGAGAAAAGTAGGTTCTAGCTTATCTGATCTGCTGTAGGTGCCTCTGAAAGCTTTGCTTGTTGTTTTTTTTTTCATGGTGTACGTAACCTTTTACTGTGTGCTCACCTAATCCATACTTGTGATTCTGATCAGAGGCTGGCTGGAACATAAAAGCTCTGTGCCTATAGCATGAGGCTTTTGGGCCAGCTCACTGCTGGGTTCCTGATGGTAGGAACAACTTTTGAAAGGTAGCTAAAAAAAGTAATTAAAAATAACTCCTAATCACGAGCCAGTGATGGAAGTTAGCCTTTTTTCTGAAAAATCTGGGGTCGTGGCACAGATCATGTCAGGCTGCGTTTCACTGAATCACTGCAGCCTCTGAGAAGGCTCGAGGACAGTACAGGGAGCAGTAAACAAAGCAAGGATTGGTGCTGGGGAAGAGGAGGCTTGTGGTGAACACACACAGGGCTAATCACTATGCCAACGAGTCCTCCAAAGTGCTGGAGAAGGGAATGATTCCTGAAGTTTTTTATGATAGTAAAATGACTTCACAAATGCAAGTTGTAAGAACAAACCCTTGTCTTAGAAGAAAAAAAAACCCAAAAAACCAAACTAACCCCAAAATGATTATAGCCACAATTAATAACTCCAGCATACTTTTCTCAGGGATAATCAAGTTCACAGATGCAAAAACATTGCTTTTAATTGGGTAAAGAGATGAGATTATTTGGGACTTTGGAACTTGTTGGTTTGGATTTTCTTGCTCTGCAGGAAGACTGGCTTTATTAAGCTGTACGACTGGTAGTGATTAGGAAGCATTTATGCCTATGGAGATGTCTTAGCCAGCAGAGTCTGAGGTGGGACTGTGTCTTTCATTCAGGACTTCCTCCCAGGTCGCATATACCAAAGGTCTTGGATCAGTGGCTTTTGTTAATCAAAGGATGGAAGTCCTTTGGTTATCCATGAGTTGCTTATTGCTGCAGTCTTTCTACTTAATACTACTTTAGTTTTGCTGCTGTAACCACTTGAAACTTTTTCCTTCAGAAAGAAAGAAAAATCTAATGGGAATTAATCTTCTAGTATGTGAGCCTGATGTGAGAAGGAAGAGAGAATAGGTTGCTGAAGCTCTTTGGTGGATTTGGCAGGAAGTGCAGGAGACTTGCTTGACCTGGCTCTCCCTTGCTATGTGTATGGGGAAAGTTTTGACTCTAAAGATGTTGAAACAGTGGGGAGGCCTGGATCTTCCAGACTAACTGAAACAGAGATGTCATGGATTGGCTGGATCAAGCTTTTGATTTGGGGATGGAGCAGGTGACTCTGCCAGCTCTATTTTCTGTCATTCTGTGGCCAGGAAGCAGCTGTACATTTTTCAAGAGGTGATGTGATGCAGTGGAGAAAGGGCACCCTGGGAAGACAGAAGGGAACCTTCTGGTCAGCTGAGGCTTGTTGAGTGCCAGGGGATGAGGGCAACAAAAATAAAACAGCATCCTCCTTCCAGCCTCCAAGGAACTCCAGCATTACAGGTGTTTGTTGCAATCTGTTGTAGTGATCTGTGCAGCACTGCACGGTTCAAGGAGCAGTCGTGTGTTCACTGCCAAAACTCCTGACAGGAACAGGATTAGCAGTAGTACCTCTGGTGGGAGAGGCTGCTTCTGAGACAGACACTGGTGCACACAATCAGCTGGAGACAAGCTGAGACCTAAATTCACATGAGTTAATGTCTGTGACACTGATACAGCACCAGAGAACGCAGTTCAAAGGAGGAAATGAACCAGGAGTATCCTGTTGGTACAGAAGCTCTCCTTAGCTTCGCTTTTGCTATTTGGCAACTCTTCCCCATGAGATTAAGCTGGAGAATAACTTCACTGTTTTGTTTCACTGAAATTCACAGATAATTGGCAGACAGCAACTGCTTGTTTTCTGAAGCTCTGATGCAGAAAAATGTATTTGAAAGAATTCTTGCGTTTTTTAAAAAAGGAAATCCTTAGCCATTTTCTTTCTGAAATATTGCTAGATACAAAATTAATTGTTGAGGTTTGTACAAGGGGAGAGAGTGTAAAGACTATGAAGTACTGGCAGTGATACTATATAAAAGGACACACAAATACGCTTATTTTGTTGTCAGCTTTGCATATGTTGAAGCTTTCTGTTTTTGTTTTGCTATAAACTATAAACATGTGACTTCTTCCCTTTTAATGCGTGTTCAAGGGAGGGAGTGTTGGATGCTTCAGCAGCAGAGGGTTTTCCAGTTAGTCAGGACTTGAGTGTGGAGCTGTGAAAAGCTCTGGGACTGGGTACTGCAAAGGTGAATATGTATCTTTAGCCTCCCTATGTTGTGGATTTCATGATAGCTGTAGACTCGCAGTACTTCCAAGGGAATCTCTCCTGCTCTCTCTGCTGTTTTCCAGGTTGCTGATACAAGTGTTTCTGTGGCTTTGCAGTGGGCTGGAGAGTGAGAAATGTGGTTTTAAAACTGAATTTAAAGCATAAATCTAGTTTTGTTTCCCCTTCATGTGAACCAAGGAGAGAAGTAGTGGCAACGAATTAAGAAATGAAAGGTGACACTGCTGCTTTTGGCAGCAGTGTGGGACCACACTGGTTCAGGGATGGTAAAAATACAGCGTAAGCACAAACTGAATTTTGGTATGTGTGGAGAATGTACTACAGGATTCTACCAAATATGGGATCAGAATGTACTTACAAGGGAAGATTTACTCAAGTCTGACTTCAGTTCTGCAGCTTTATTGTTTAGTGAGCAAAGATGAGCTGTTTGCCTCACTTGAGCTATGGAAGCAACTGAACTGCAGCATCTCATCTGTTTATAGCCAAGTCTGTCATTTGGGATGGTTTTCATCCAGAAATGATGAGGTGTGCTGTAGATCTGTTAGTTATAGACAAGGAAAGCAAAGTAAAATTACTCCTTTTTTTCTGGGGGAAATGCTACCGGTGAAAACCAGGAATTGTTCAGTCTTAGTCTTTTGGGAAGTAGTTTGCATAGGTATGGAGAAGTAGTTACGTTTTATGATGACTTGTATTTTGATAGCATTGTAAAAAAAAAAAAAAATCAGCTACATGCAGCACTTCCAATGTCAGCTAGCAGATACCTTAATTTTAAGGATGACTTCCTTGAGTTGACATCAAACTTTCCAAGGTGCAGGTCAATGTTTAGAGCTCTTCTGCCAAGTAACAGAGCTGTCATTTACTCTTCCCCACTGTCTAGGCTGGACTTTTTTAAAAAACAAAACCAAAGTAAACATAAACCAAAAAAGCTTGTGTAACAAGCTATCTGACACATAGTTCAAAGCTTGTTGCTGATCTCAGAAGCAGACAAGTACTTGTAGTAGTACAAGTAGTACAAGACTTGTAGAAAGTAGGAACTTGCCACAGTGGACTGTGGGAGAGAGCATGTGTGGTCTTGCTCTCCAGACAGCCCTGAATCCAGGCGGAGGAGAGGCTTTCATTACATAGCCCAGCCATGGGAAAAGCTTAATTGGAGCTTGTAGTTCATTGTATACCAAACTCTTCAAGTGTTTGATGTAAATCTGTAGGAAACTGGCTTTGATAATTATGGTGCCCATAGCCCATGCCAGCACCACTCCCTTATTTGCAAGGAATAGTGGTGCTATCAGCTGAGATAATTATCCCAGGAGGTTTCATAATGCAACTTGTCCCAGTACTGCTGTCACTGAGAAGCATTTGGAAAAAGTACAGGAGTGCTCCTTCCACGTGTGTTGGTCTGATGAACATCTGGAGAACTTCAGAAGTGCCCCAGAGATCTGCATGTGGGCAGGATGCTCTCAGAAATGATTGTTCTGTCCCTGTGAAATTTGATTTTTTTTCCTAGTTTGTTTTATTAGTTGAAAACAACATTTGTTCCAGGCTTTTTGGTGGGATGAAGGAGAATTTCAGATACGAGTTCTTTTGGCAGTACTGGCCTTCTTGTGAAGCAAAAAGTTGTGTGCTAATGTGCTGGTCCCTAAGCTGATCCTGGAGCCACTGGAAGAGTGGAGGGAGAAGGGAAACAGCTCCTGCTTGTGGAGGAGCTTTGTGAGAGGAAGCTTCTGTTGGTTGTGGGGAAGCTTGGAGTCTCCCAGTGTTTAGTGATGGGGAATTAATTTGTGGCCTCCATCCTTGTCCCTTCTTCATCTGTGATTCCATCCTGTTGCTGCTCAGAGGGAGGCACTTGTTGCTCACCCAGGCACTGCTCAGTGGACGAGCTGAGAGCACTGGAGAGGAGAGGGCAGGTTTTGTTGTAGTTCCTTGTGCCTGTGCTTAGAAAAGCTGGCTCAGCAAGGTGTGAGGCAGCTATTCCTCCTCCTGGGTGCTGAATCCTGCTGTGACCTGTGGGACAGCTCCTGTCAGAAAGGCAGGGACAGGCCAAGGTTGTGGGGCTGCTGCCTCAGGAGCAGGGCAGAGAGGGTGGGAGGGAGCAATCCTGCCATGGCTGGCAGCATCCCAGGGCATTTACTGCCAGGTCACTGGGTATGGAGCTTGTTTATAGGGTGGGAAAGAAAGGTGTGGCCACAGGGTTGGTTTGTGGGGAGCATGTTGAGAGGCCTGGCATAGGAAAAATGAAGGTGTGTGCTGGCTGTGGAGAGAGGCAACTTCTCACATCCCCTTTTTTTTTTTTTTTTTCTCTTCTAAAACATGTGTGTATCCCTAGGAATTGTCCCAGCTTTTTCTACCACTGTTGAATCAAAATCAAACTTGCAGGTCTATAATTAAAACATAACAAATAATAACACTACCACTCAATTCTTCTTGCCCTTTGTGGAAAGGAAATGTAGAAATGGGCACAAGGAGAACCTTCATGAAAATTTGTCAGTGCTAATCAGGATAAATGAGTTCAGCTTTCACTTTGCTTGTATTTCCTTCCTATTTGAAGTTTCCAAGAGGTCTTTTAACCTTGAGTTTATTTTTCTCTTTTAAAAGTAATTAAATCCCACAGAAACCTGAAATGAATTAGAGTGGCTTTCCCCAGTTAAAATTGTTTTCCGAAAATGAGGAAAAAACCCTGCAACAATAAAACCCCACTTGCCTGGTTTTAACATCCAGTGGAGCTACTTTAATTCAGTACTGTTCAGCAGTTGCACAAGTATAAAAACATTAATAATTACAGCATATAAAGCTAGCAATGGTAATATATAGTAGTTACACATTATTTCTGAGGGAGTTGTTACTTTTTTAGGTTTCCAGATAAAAATACTTGTAGAAAGAATGTTGTCTTCAACAAGTTAAAACTTGCTGGTATATTCCTGATAGTAGTGTCTTTGAAAGAAAGCATGTGCATATATCCAGGGAGATTCAAGTGGAGAATCAAATAACTCCTATTTTAAGTGCTGGTATTTAAGCTGCCTGTGGAACATATTGATGTATTTTGCTAGGGACTGGTCTCTTGTGATGAGGATCCACTGTGCTGCACTTTTCTGGAATAGGGTTAATGACAAATTTCCAAGGTGCAAGTAGGCCTGGCATGAAGTAGTAGTGATGTACTCCTGTTCATTTTATGCTGTGTTAGGGAATCTCTTTTAATATTCCAGAAAGGTACAGTAGTCCTCCCTCTGAACATGGGAGTGAGAGGACAAGTTCAGCTGAAAGTCTCTCAACTTTCTATTGTGGCTTCAGCATCATGTATTGAATGTGCATTTTTTAAATGTCTGGGGTTTATGTTCTACAGTACTGAGATTAGAGATTATTTTGATCTTAAATCTGTTCTTGCTTGTGCTCAGTTGTTCAGCAGTCCTGCATTTTGGATTCCTGCTGTTTAGACGTGGTGGCTCTGCAGCTGTGAGCTGTTTCCCCATGGGACAGCTGGTGATCCTTGCCTTCTCCAGTGCCCCAGCAATGAGGTCTCTTGCTTTCATTCACTGCCCATTTCCTGCTGGTTTGCAGAAGGGTGGGAGGCTCTCAAAGTGCATTCTCTTGTTATTCAAATAGTTACATATACAGGATATAATGATAAGAAAAAAAAATATTCAGGGTTGCTGCATTGCTACTTCTTTTTTTTTCATAGTCTTTTTCTGCCTGCAATGTTAGCCTTTAATCATAAAGACTGTAGGAGAGGGATATATGAGACCTCACCAGTAAGACAGAAGCGATTTATCAGTGGAATAACATCTGTAGTTTCTTGGGCAAAAGTCTGAAATCTCAGGATCAGGGATGGAAGAGGCAGTAAAGCCCTGAAAGCTCTTCCTAGATAGACCAGCTCTGAGAGCTGGCAGGAATGGTGTTGAAAAGCCTCTACCTGACCTAAATCTTGGGGGTGAGGTGGCGGTGAATTCTGTGCTTGTGCAGCGCAAAGAAATTTCCAGTTGATCCCTTCCCTGGGGAAGGAGCTCTGTCCCCTTGAGGCTTCAGACTTCTCTGAATAATTAATCCATAGGGTCTGTGTCCTCGGGGAGAGATGAAAGAACTGTCAAGGGCTCCTGTGTTACACCTGATAAAGAAAGTCATTAGTGAGGCTTCAGATAGTCGCATAAATTAAAAACACTTGCATCCTCTTTCTTTAATAATAGATAAAGCCTTTAGGATTAAAGTTTTTTTTTTTTTTTTAAAGGGAGGGGGGACAAAACTAGAAAAGCCTTCTATGTGAGTAATATTCCTTTTCACATAGTTTTACTTGCCCCTAAATTACTTTGGATTTCCAAGTTGCTCCTGTTCTTCCTCCACTCCTGCATGAGACGTGGGGAGAGGGATGGTAGGGTAAAAACATTTGAAACCTCCTCATGTTCTGAAAGTGAAGTGAAGATGCAGAGTTTGTTCTTCCAAATTCCTTTGATTCTAGAGATGAAGAGGTGTTTCTGTGGCTGAAAACCTGAGTATTTCATTTGTAGTTAATTATCTTTTTACTGGGAATAAAATTTCAACCATTGGTAGGTAAAGAATGTTTGAGTGCTCATAATTCATGAAGCAAGCTTAGCCTGGTTGTTACTTTGTTTTGCCCCATGCATTTGATGATACCAGAATATTGTTGCCAAATTACCGCTCTCTCCTTTCCTGCATTCCAGACTGGTGGTGGTTTATGCTCAACTTTTTTTTCCCTTTATTTCCAGATATAATGGATCCCTCCCTAATGGTGACAGGGGCCGCAGGAAAAGCAGATTTGCCCTTTATAAGCGACCTAAGGCAAATGGAGTTAAGCCCAGCACTGTTCACGTCATCTCTACTCCGCAAGCATCAAAGGTATGTGATACTGGGCAAATCCTGGTTTTTGATGATCCTGAGTGGAGAAGAACTTGGGTATTACTGCTGATTTACCTTGCTGCCAGTTTATTCTGTGCTAGTAGGATACGTTTATTTAATGAAGAGGCTGCAGTGAGTTTTCTTTCTGGGGTATATAGCTTTAATCCAGTTACCTGTTTAAAATGGTCTGTAAGCTTAGGTATGAGATAATCTGACCTTCCTGCCCCTGTTCAGAAAGCTGACTGTCAGTGCTGACTGTTTTATCTGAGCCATAGTCAGGGGATAAAAACACAAAAAGTATTTTTGTTCTTTCTCACTGGAGTGATACTGCTTTGCTCTTCAGAAGATAACTGACATGCTGTAAAAAATGTTCTGATCTCTTTGGTCCTTTCACTTTTGTTGCTAATAACGATACAACACAATTTTTTACCTGAAGTTTAGTGTGGGTGAAGGAGGAAAAGCAGCGAAGTAAATATATTAACCCAGCACCATATTAGTGTATAGAACTGTCCAGGTCAGAATTCTGGTGGTGGAATATATTTCAGGCTGCGGGAGATCTTCCTGTCTCTCTTCTCAAACCCTTTTTCTTAGAAGCAAGAAGTGGGTGGAATCTGGGCCAAACTGGAGGGGAAATTCTGTGGTGGCACTCACACAGGAAGATGTTTTGTTTGAGATGTACCTCACTGAAATACCTCTTGGGAGAGAGATGGAGAGAACCTACTCTATTCTCAGAAATAAGTTGTCTGTCTTGGACCAGGAGAAGAATGTTGTTTAATACATAATGTGGGATTCTGTTTTCTAATACACACCATACACAGGATATGCCTAAACTCACCAAAATACACAATATTAGAGCTTGTTCTCTTTGGACATTGTATAAGGCTTGCCTACTGCAGATAAATGTGTAGTCTTTTGGATTAAAAGTTACAGTAAATATTTTTCAGTGTTCCTATTATCAGAATGAAAGCTTTTGTGAGTTAAATCTTCCTGATGTAATCAACCTTCAGAACAGACCTGTAGTATATGTTAGTAATTCTAGTCTGTTGCTTAAAATGTAACAAATGGGGAAAAAATGTGATTTACATAGTGGATGGAAATATACACATGTTCTCACTGGATAATCTTAAGCATTTAGACTGCAGATAGTATTTCAGCATTTGAGTTGCAAAATATTTAAACACCTGGCAGACACCACAAGGAATCTGGTTAATGTTCATCTGTGGTGTTATTGCAGGGCAGATAAAATATGTGTGCTGTACAAATTGGTGTCCTTATAAAGATAGCAGAGGGTCTGGGACATTAAAGCTTGTCCTCTGAGCATTTGAATTCAGGGAGATGTGTCAAGTTGAATGTATTTTGCACTTTCTCTGAACCCTTAGAAAAGAGCTTTTGTGTATTTGTGCTGCTGTCTGGGGCAGGGCTGGTGGATGTGTGCCAGAACAGTGGTGCAGTGACTCTGTGAGTGCTCTTCCCATGCACAGAAAGGACACTTAAGTTTTTAAGATGCTGTCATCAGCTTTTCTCACATCTTGGGCACCAGAGCCTGAACTGTTTTACTGAGAAGTGTTTCTGCATGTATCTTGTGTAAATGAAGAAGCATAGGCTAATAAAAAGTGAGCTGCTTAGTTCTTAGCAAATAATGTGCAACTTGACCTCAGAAGTTTAGCTGTGCTCTCAGTCTTTCAGTCTAATTCATATTTAAGGAAGATGAAACAGCAGAAACTTGAGCTGCACAGGATATTAACAAGTTTCCTCCCTTTATGGCCTTCATTTTAACTTTCCATATGCCAATTTTCTGTTTTGTTCTGCTTGTCTGTCACTGTAAACTGAATATGTGAGTAAAAAGACATATGTAATGTTTAGAGTGCTAATGCTTTTTGGGTGGTGGATGTAGCAGAGGTGGGAGAAGCTACTGCCTCTGACAAATGGAAGCTTGAATAAGGTGCATGGCTGGTTTTGTGCTGATTGCATTAATGCAGCAGCTCAAGAACTGTAGCTGTCACCAATTTCAAGTTTGTGTGTCAGCCTGAGCGCTGCAATAGATGGTGAGAGGATGCTTGTCATGTTCCGTTGTCCCTACTGTGCAGGTGTCAAGGACAGCTGGAGTAGCAATGGCTTCAGTAGTAAATTTAGCTGAGCTAATTGCTCAGCTATGAATCACTGCCTTTTGTTTTTTCCACTAAGCACTTGTTTTTTGCCACTCTGCCTTCTGAGGTGCTGAAGAAAATTCAGAAATGTTTGGCCTTCTGAGGGTATATGGCTATATTTGGGGGGAAAGCAGTGCATAGGGTAGCAAGTCTCAAGTTTTCTCAGAGTTGTTGTTAAAAGAGAGATACATCTCTTCAACATTGTGCTTGACTTTAAGACCTGTTTAATTAACTCTGTGCTTAGGCACCATTCAGGAAATTTTGTGGTGTATCCTATTTGACAAAAATTAGCCTCTTTGAGACCGACTTTCCAGCATTGTCAAAATTGGTTTTACTGTAAGAAAGAGCTTAAAACTCTTCTAGTGTCCTGAGCTTGTCTGTGTGAACCTGTCTGGGGTAGGGGTTTGGTGAATGGGGGACTGAGTCTTCATTAACTGAGTATGCATCTTTCTCAAGATTTTAATAATCCCCTTTGCTGAATTTGAGAGTTTCTTTCCAAATCATCACATCACAGGAGAGGCCATTCCTTGCCTCTTGACATCGATCTCATGATGAAGAGGAAGATTTATCAGTTATGATCACAGAATTTGTGAAAACCTTCCTCTGACTATCAAACTCATGGGTGTAAGTTTGCTGTTGGCTCATCATAACATAGTTAGGGTTGGTGATTTTTATTTTCAGCCTGTTGGAGCTGTTTAACAAAATCAGAAGTTAGTTGTAATATTTATTTCATTTAGTTGTGTTGTGTTAGCTGTTGCTTTCATACACAATATTTAATGCTGTGAAACTTCAGTCAGAGTGTGCTGGTGTCAGAAATGATTACAGGGTTTACTTGGGCAGAAATTTTCCAGTAAGTGCTGAACTTCCTGTGAGAGTGAAGGATTTTTTTTCAGAATAATCACCTGGGAATGATAGGATGCTGAACTGGACTTTACTTTTGGACGGAATAGGGGAGGCTTTCGTAAGGGTTTTTTGTATTTTGGGGGTTTGGGACTTTGTTTGGGGGTATTTGAGCCTAAAAGGGAAAGGGGAGCTTGTGACTGAAAACGAAACCAGCTTAATATCACTGTGGAGTCATATTTAAGGCCAATATGTTTTTCTTACAGATCTTAAGCAGGTCAATAATATGCTGTCTAAATAAAATTGTATGATCCCAATTTCTGCAGAGCATGGGTATTCCTGTTCCAGTACACATCCAACCTTTTGATTCAGTGGACCATCAGGTTAACACTTGGCCCTGTGCAAGTGAATCCTCACTCCTCATTCCTCTTCCTCATGACCATCCCCTGGCTTCTTCTTGCTGGATGTTGTTAGTTGGAGTTCTTTTTGTGGAACAGTGGGGGAGAACTCCCTCTGTCCCATATGAGAGGGGTGCTGGCAGCTGGCATTAACACTGAGCTCACTGTGTTGCTGGACACTCTGATCACAGAGTCCCCCATGACTTCAGTTCTGCAAGCATTCTGATTTCTCTCTTGGCTTCTGATGCTTCAGAATTACTTCCATGAGTATGAAGCTTAGAGAAATGAAGAAGGGGCTTCATGTATGTTTGAATTACTTCAAATACGGCATTAGGAAGCAGAAATTGTTGACAATTGCCCTCCAGGATTCCCTAGCAGTATTCTGGAAGCATGACTGAATTCCCTTGTTGCAGTGTGGATGGTAGCTGAGACTTTGCAAAGTATTAAGTCAGTGGGCAAGAGAATATAACTGCTGAGCACTGGAAGTACTCCTTTCTAACAAGGGAATGTTGTGCTTTCCTGATTGTATGCCTAATAGTGACTCCAGAGAAGATTCCAAATGCCTTTTGACTTACTGCAGACTTGAAAAACCCCGCCTTTAATATCTTTTTGTGGTAGTGTGTCTTGGTATTTATTATGTCTATCTTTCTTAGGATCAAAGTTTTCCTTTGGTAACCTGTGGTGGATAAAGGCAACCTATTTTCTCCCCTATGAAATTACTATTTCAAGCTGACTGAGGAAGATCTCTCTGACTTCCAAGTCCAATTACCTGCAGAGTTGGCTTCTGCTTTGTGCTATCACAACAGCAGCTTGGATAGTCACTGGCTGGGTTCCTGCAGCTCCAATCAAGTTTCCTGCTGCTGCTGGAGAAGAACAAAACGCAGCCATACGAATAATTATTAGGTCGGGGAGAGAGCTGCAATTTGTGCTTTGAGTGACGAGAGAAAATGAAAGTATAGGATTCTTGTGATTAGTTATCTACTGTAGATACTGCATCTGCTTTGACGTACTTTGAATTGGGAGTAAAAAGGCCACAAATCCTTTTGGCACTGACAGCTTTTTGGTGTTCTTTCTGAATGAGAGCTGTAGAGCTCAGCTGCTGTCGGGAGGATGCTGTGTCTGTCAGTGCCTTCTCTCTTTCCTGTTGGGTGTATTTATGGTCTAATCAGTTCATGGAGCACTAATTTGTTCTGAAGTAACTTAATCGCATAGGTGTCTCGAGAGCCCTGGGTTGTGCAGAGGCAGCTTTTTCTTGGCTCATCAGACTGAGTCTGCTTGAATAATAGTTTCCTTGGTGTAATGTCCTTTTTTTTCTATTAAATGAGCATTGTCTTAACATGCTAACTCCCTACTCTTGTGCCCTTGCAAATAGCAGGGAATGGTTAGGCAGGAGAAAATGGTTACACCGATTTCGCTTGCAGGGCTTAATAAATAACAACACTTACTAGGTTTGAAACCCTCCCTCCTGAGCTTTTGGGTCCTATTGACTGCTCAATGCATGTCAGAGGTTGTGGAATATCATTTTATAGTGTTTTCTAACCAAACCCAGATGTTTAGTGAAGGAAGGGGAATTAAAAATTGCTGAGGTCTACAACAATTATTTTTTTATGACTTAACATTGCTTTTTGTTTTCATGCTTTCCCTTCAGAGCATAAAAAAAAGATCAAAAAATGCTTTCCTTGTAAACTCTCTTTAAACTACATCTGCTCTAAATCAATATTTTAGAGCAGATTCTACTCGAATGTGGTGCCCTTTGAAAGCAGAGGAGGATGCAGTGATCACCAGGGCTGGTGTCAAGAAACTTGGGAACATTTCGTTTCCCCATACGCTTCCCCTTGGCTTCCTGCAGGGAGCCAGGCTGTGGAGCCACTGCTGTGCAGGATCTGTCACTTTGCAGCTTCCTTGACCATGTCAGAAATAACCTGGGGGGTTTGAGCTTGTGATAATGCAGAACCAGGGAAAGGAGAGGCTGCGTCTCAGCTGAGGTTTAAATGCTGTAGTGTAAGGTCAGATACTGCAAATCTCTTGCTGTCCATCATGGAACGTCATCAATTCTTTGTGCCAAGGGAGAAGCGACGAGTAGGGTTTGTACTGGAGATGGCAGAGCCACTTGTTGTTTCACTGGAAGATGAAAATTTCACAGCTTGAGCCTAATGTAGCATGACTTGTTTAAAACTGTCTTATTCCAGTTTGACTGGTTCCTGCATGCTTCCCCACTGTTCTCCAGAATTTAGAGTGGAAATTTTGGACCACCTGCTGTAGTGGTGAAGCTCTGTCCTGTTTCATATTTATTGTGTTTGGACTCTCAATTGAGACTCTCGCTGGAATGGATCTCGTCTTAGAAGTGCATGTCTCCTGAGAGCTGGGCTGCTCTTAGCTTCCTGAAAGTCAGGAAAACTCCCCAGGCTGGTTTTGGATCAAATGGAGCCACAAGGCCTGAGCATGCTGTTTCTGCCTGTGTGGTGGTACTGCCTTTAGGACTTGTTGGGGGTAACTCACCCTGCAAGTTGGCATTACTGAGGGAGATTCTCTTTAGAGTGTTTCAGTGATGGGGATCTGCTGTGGGGTTCCAGGTGTTTGGGTGGGCTGTGCTGGAGCACAGCTGGGAACAGCTTGATGACTGCAGGGGCTTGTATACAACTATTAGAGCCTGGGACTGTCAGCATCTGTAATACAGCAATTCCTCTTCTCTGTATAGGTTGTTTCATACTCAAAATGCCATGACAAGGGGAACATGCAGCTGCTGCTAGATATATTTTTCCTGTTATCTCAGACTAATGTCCAAATGAAATTGTCTTACATGGATGGAACACTGTGTTTTGGAAAAGTCAGGTAGTCTGTACTCTCTCAGAGCAGTATAGAATTGCTCTCCTGGAACAGGGGATTTGGAACTGCATCAAAGAGGAGATGAGACTTCTCTGCTTCAAGTCTTTGTTGAGGGGACAATTATTTTGAAAACACAGAAAGCAATTCAAGCATCATGGGCCAACAGTAACGTTTCAAAGAAACAAACAGCTGCTACTCCTGTTTTACAAATTAGAAAATATTTGTTTTCCAGAGTGTTTAGAAATTTTGTTGATGGTAATAATAAAATATAAATATTTCTCTTTTTGGGAGTCTCTTATGACTCCATCTGTAAAATGAGTAATGTTATCTGTTTGCCAAGAGAAGAACTCAGAGGAGTGACTCTTGTGACATTTGAAGATTCTACTCTGTAGGTCTCTTGTCTGAGACATGTTTATGCTTTCTTTTAGATGTGGATTTACTTTGTTTTGAGATCTTACTGGTTTGCTCCTATTCAACACCAAAGAGCTCTCAAATATTTTAGGAGAAAACAGGGAGTACTTTATCCTGGTAATCTCTTTTGAAGGGATGTATCCCCAGCAAAGTGCTTATGGTGATGCTTCATTTGCTGGATGCTCCAAGCTCTTCAGCTCTGTGTGCAGAAATTATCTGGCAGTCATAAAGCAATTCAGAATTCTTTAGCACTGTGGCTTTCCTTCTACAAGATCATTATCTTTTTTTTCCCCTGATCATCCATGAGGTGTCCTTCCATGAAAACAAAGGAATCCAGCCACTGGACCTACATCAGAGCTTGTTCTTAGGTGACCTCTGTGTCAGACTGAGTGTGTTATGTACAGACTTGCCTTGAAATTCTGCTTGTCTCTTGTCCATAGTGATTCTGCCGGTACTTCAGGAAGTTCTGGACTCTGCAGATGCCTGCTGTGAGATAATGCTTGTGGTAATCTGTACTTTGGCCTTCTAATTTCAGTAGCAGCAGATGCCTATCGCTTTGAGGAAGCTTGCTTAAGGCCCAGCACTGCCACCTTGCTCAGCTGTTCAGTGTTCTCTATTCCTCCAGCTCTGAGGGATCTTTCTTGCACTGAGTCCACCACAGCCAGGAATGATGGATGCTTTCTTTTCTGCTTTTTGATACCAGCAGGAAGGGGTATCACTCCCTGTCCACCAGAAGAACTCTGGACTGGATTCTTTGAGCTCAGGATTGCACATTCCCTGGCAACTCTCACTCTGGGGACTGTGGCCTGGCACTTCACTGAGAACAAGGCCAGTGTCTGAACAGTGATCTGTCTCAGACTGGGGTCATCCTGAAGGGTTGCACTCACACCCTTAGATGTTGACAACAATTGCCACTTTTGTGGTCTCAGAGATTTTCCTTGGAACCTGTCCTGTATCCTAAGTTACTGAGAGAAACTTTTCTTTCTCTTTTGCCCTAACCCAGGATAAGAAAAGGGGAAGCAAGTACAGATTTGATTTCTATATATTTAGTTTCATTTCATGAATCTCATGTGGCTAAAGAAACTCTGGTTCCAGGACCTGTAACTGCACAAATCTGTTTCTCCTCCCAGACTTCACAACTCATTGAAGGCTTAGATGACTGGGACAAAGCAGTCCCAGTTTGCAGCTTGGATTACTCTTGTGTCTAAAACAGTTCTGATCAGCATTGGTTAGGGGTGTTCTTGAGCAGGGGAATTTGAAAAGAATATGGAACTTCTCTGGTCAGATAAACCACATTTTGTACTTGTACTGCAGCAGTGCAGATTTCTGGGTTTTATTGCTAACCTCAAATCCCAGAGAATTTTAACTAGAGAGATGCTTTGTTTTATAGTATCAGATGATCTCTGAAAATCAGGACTTTATGGGACCAGAGCATATGCATTTAGACCCTGGATAATCAGGGAATTTCTGAACCTGTAGCAGCTGGCTTGTTCTCCAGCTCTTTGGGAATTTCTGTGGAAGCTGCTCTTTGGGCAGTGGGTTGTAGCCTCTGAGGATTAGAGCTTCTGTTCCCTTCCCTAGACAGTGCTCTTCCCAAAGCGCTGCTGCTGAAGCTTTATTTTAGCTGAATGAGGTTATTCCATCTTCTCTCTCCCTTGTTTTTATAAGGTTTGTGCATTCTTGAATGAAGTTTCTTCTCATATTGATACAACTAAATTTGTAGCACCAGCAACTCCCCATCTCTGCCAAAGGTTTGGTGAACTTCTCCCAGCTGTGTAGTTTGGCCACCTGAAAGTGTGCCTGGCTGCTTGGGTGGACCTCAGCTGATCACACAGATACCAACCAACCTCTCTTTCTCTTTGAAACTCTTGCCTTCACAGCGTTTTGCCAGTGCATCTGGTTAACATAGCCTGCTCCTAAGTCCAGAATTCCACAAGGGGTAATTAAAGAGATCATGTGGTTGAGAGAAGGTGAGGGAGAGGTGCTTTTTTTGTGCTTGAGGTTTTTAGAGAGCTTGTGAGTGTTATTAAAGCAAAACTTCTGTACTGTGTGAATGATCAAAAACTCCTTTAGCAGTTATGGGATAATGTCTATAGTTTGCACCTTTGAGGCTTTATATATGCAGACATTACTTGTTCTGAATTTCCTACAAAGGTTTGGAGGGAATGTTGAATAGGACTGTGAGAGCAAATGCACAAAAGCTGGAAGGAGGCCCCGAAAGAAACTTTGGGGAGGCTTTGTGGATTACTTTTGACTTGACTTTCTGTAATGACTTTTACCATTATAAACTTTGGACAGTAGGCTACTGTGTAAAACATGCAGACATTTTTCCTGTTCCCTGTTATCTCTACATTAGCATTTGGTTTTCCACACCTCTCCCTTCTTCAGCCCACCAAAGAATCTTCCACTGCTGAAGGTCAGCAATGAGGCAGTGCCTTGGTGGTCCAGGTGGGAGGCAGGGAGGGACAAAGCTGGCCTTGCTTCAGCATGGGCAGCTGCTCCCAGTTTGTTCCCAAAGAAAAGCTGCCCTTGGAAAGCTGGATTGCAAAACTTGTAAAAGCACATAAAGTGTTCTCCCTAATTCATCCCTCCCCCTCAAAGCTTTCTCAAATCTTTGTTTGGTGTTTTGTCACAAAAATTGACTCTGTTGCTACTTGAGCATAATAAATAAACTGTGTAAGTCAAAACAAAACGTTTGCAATTTTGTGCAAGAGACAACCCATGCTGAATTTCTTAAAATATCCTTGTGTTATGATCTTGCCTGTTACTGGGACCTAACTCTTTAACTCTTGTTTCTGTGGTTAAAAATATATTGGTTATTTAATATTGTCTCTTGGTATGTTTGCACTGTAGTAGCAAGTACTGCTGGGGTTGGGAATATCACTGTGCCATTGTGCATGTGTGCATGCATGTGAAAACAGGGCTCTTACTGAGGAAACACTTTTCCCTCTCCAGATGAGGATGTATTTGCTAAATGTAGAGCTAGGGCTCTGATTTTTCTTTTAACTCCTGAGAAATTCTATGTAGAAAATCCTCTGATTAAAATTTAGCCATAATGGTAAATAAAAATCTGTATGGGCATTCCAAATACAGCATGACAAGGGCAAACACCATCATGCAGTGTGGCAGTATGAATGCACTGAGATTTTTCCAGTAGTAATTGATTTTTACTTGGTGCCAGTGAGTTAAAAACACTAAACCACTTTGAAACAGAAATATGGAGGCACCTTCCTCAGTCCAAGGCTTTGATGGCTTCGGACACATCTCTGAAAAGGAGAAGATTTTGAAATTTAGCAGCTGATACTTCTGACTCAGGTTGGATTGGGGGGCTATGCAAATCCTGAGAGGTGATAGTTGCCTCAACAAATGGATGCTCCAGCTTCCATGGAGCTGTAATCCATTCTGTTTCAGTGTTTGCCAGGTAATGCTGGGCTGCAGCATTTGTGGTGGAGCAATAACATGAACTGGATGATCTCTGATATCCAAAGAGTCTTTCTGCAAGGGAACAGTCCTGCCTAGTTTTGTTCTGAATAAGGCACTTTGCACTATGTAAAACCCCACCACAGTGCTCCAGGTGGATGCAGTGGGGACACTCCTTCCCTGTGGCAGCCCAGCTGTGCCAGCAGCTCTTGCTTGTGGAGGAGGGAGTGTCAGGGTCATGGAAGCTGAGACTGGGAGCCTGTATTGGAACATTTGCTCTGTGTGGGAAGATGCTGAAGGCCTGACTGTGCAGGGTCAGTGGACTCTCAGGGGTGGCTCAGCTGAGCAGCACGTGCTGGTTTAGAGCACATGGATTTGGCCGAGGTAGCACTGACTCAGATGTGTCCAGAAGGTCATACCAATTTTGCTATCTTGGTTGCTGATATAACTGGGTGAAGGTCACGTGCCTGAAGGAACTCGAGCCAACTGGTCTACATGGGATGTTTGACATCTTGGGAGCCTCATGTAATCCATTGTCCTTCAGCCATTTTTCTGCCAAAACCTTGAGTGTCTGCAGAGTCATTTTCTGTACTCCTCCCAACATTGGGATACTCTTTGTTTTGAAATCAAGGAAGTTGTCTTCAAGGAAATGTCATACCCAGAATCATTTGTTATTTGTGCATAAAGGGTTCATAGACTTTTTTAGCAGTACTTTCCCAGCTTGCACTTGCCTACTTGTGAAATGTGTTGTTAGCACCAGTAAAAGTTCATAAATCACAGCTACTGATTGTATCTAATCAGCCTGTCCAGTGTTCCAGGACTGTCTCAGTCCTGTGTTTCTCAGGCTTGATTAACAGGAAGGAGAGAGTACTTAGGACACTTGTTACAGGTACATAATGTCTCTTCTTTATCACTTATATAACTTTTTTTCCTGTTGTGTATCAATGTGTATTTGAAGAACGGTGAAGAAAAAAAGTAGATTTCTTTAAAACAGAAATCCTTTTCATTCAAATATTATGTACTCACAGTCTCATCAGACTGGCCAAAGCCTGCACATTATTTTTCTGTGATGGTTTGCTGCTTATGTGCTTTCTTTATTTTTGTTTTTCTTTTTTTTGTTTGTTTTAATGCACTGATCTAGATACCTTGTTCTGTTATTACTGAAATAGATGAGTAGTGTTAAAGAAGACATACAAACTATTGGGGGGAGGGGGGAAGTAATTTACAGTTATAATCCTTTCTCATGAAGCATTCACTGCTTTTAAATCTGTTTATTTACTGCCTGCTAGCTATAGCTAGTATGATGATGATTGAGTGCTTTTTCATGCAGGCTCGTAGAGACTTGAAGTGGAATAAGATTCACCTTTGAAATTCACTGAGGTAACTGTCAGCAGCAAGGAATTGCATGCGAAGTGGAAAGGCCAAGAATGTGTTGAATATTTTGGCATCATCAGTACTGTATTAATCTAATTCCTGATTGTGCCTTGCTGTACTAGTTCTCTATTAATAGTTTCTTATACTGTGTTTTGCTTCACATTGGGGGAAAACACCTTGCCTTGAAAATAGGGATTGTGGTTATATTAAAGTGCTTTTGGCAGAAACTAAAATTGATACCTGTCTGAGGCAGGTTGTCTCCTTGTCAAGTGGCAGATGGGCTGGTTGTCTGTGTAAAGAGTGAGACTTGCTCTCTGATGTGGTGTTCTTGCTGCAAAGTTGTTGAGCTAGTTCCAGTTATGCCAGGAGTTTAAAGCATCAAAAATTTGGGCCGAAGGGGTTGGATTGAACTGTTTGATAATCGACATACAGAATCTGGCTGTGATATAGTTGTGGATGAATGTATAGTATGAACTTTTTATGAGAGGATGACATTTAATGTGGAAATAAACTGATACAGAAGCTTGTGCTTTGTCTTCTTCCTCTTATGCATCACCTCCTGCACATTTTATGAATGCAGACATAACACAGAGTGTAAAGTCGTGGGCATTTCATTAATTGGTTTGAAAGACTGGGTTAAAGTCCTGCTGTTATTTTCCTTCCCATCAAACCTCCCCTCTCCCGTCTCCTGCCATTGACCTGTTTTGTGCTGCTCCTCTCCTTTGCTCTTTTGTCCCTGGGAAGTGAGGGACACCAGGAGTCTAGACATTGGTTTTTTGCTTTTTCTGGTAGGCCTATCATTGAGATGCCTTTGAGCTTTTTAGGAAAACATTGCTGAACATTTTATTTTTGGAAAAAAAATGTAAAACTGTACTCATGGGGCTTTAAAAGAAAAATTTCCTTCTCATTTTGCATTTAATATATAAAACATGTATGCACTGTGCTTAGCACTCACTACTGGTGTAGAGCCTTGCTCCTACTGGAATACACATAAAGTAAAAATAGTCCAGTGTGCTCAAGAATTATGAGATTGGATGTGTCCCAGTTCTCATTCGTAACAATCACACTTGCACTGTGTTGATCTGTCGCTCCATGATGGTAACATATTGAATTTTATTTCTTCTCTCTTGAGCTGGCAAAATGAGAACCTTGTTTTTGCCATAGTGAGTTTCTTTGCTGGTGTCTGAACACAAATTGTGGCAGTGCAGCGACAGAATGGAGGGGGGTGTATTGACAGAACTTATATATTCCATATAACATTAGATATATATATTCTGTATAATGTTAGATCCAGAAATATTTTTAATAATCTAAAATACAGAACTATGAATTCATCTCTTCATCATTTGTTTTGAGTGCTTGTGTTCATGAAAGTAGTTGAGAGCCTGATGGTTCTGGCTTAAATCCTAAAATCTTCATGAATAAACAGATCTTAACTTTGTAAAGCAGGAAATGATAGGAATTTTGTTGCATTGCTGTTTGTTCATGTTTCTGTGAAGGGGAATCTTGGCCTAAGAGACACGGTTCTGTAATTACAGTATTAGTTACACTAGATCACCTCTTTCAGCTTTACTGAAAATCAGTTCTTTTCCTGCTTTGCTAAGTGAGATGCACAGAGACAAGCACTAAAAATTACATGTTAGACTTGAAACTCTTCCGCTGTCTTGGTATTTTCCTTGGTACCGAGGCCTTTTGCTACTGAAGGGAAAAATGTTGGATACATGCTGTTCTTTCATAGCTCTCTCTTCCTCAAAACTGTTATTATTTTCCTTGGAAGCTGGTCTGAGCAGAAAGTGTCAGTCATGGATCTGCGTGTCTGGCGGCACAACACTGATGTGTCATCTCCCAGTGTCACAAATAAAATGAATCTTTCCAGGTCGGGACAGAATTTCAGCTCATTTCTCCTGGAGTGTTTGCACTGGAGAAGCCTCAAAATAACAACTCAGCTTTTTTCCTCCAGGAGGAATGTCTGCCTTTTGTTCTTACAACTCCAGCGCATTGTTCTTTTCTGAATGCCTTCCCCATAAGTGCCGTGTGGGTTTTTTGTTTGTTTTTCACTAAAAATAAAAATCTTGAATTAATTTGTGAGATGGTGTTTGAACTTCCTAACAGAAGTTAGTCAGGTTGATGTGCAGTGAGACAAAGCTGCAATTATCTCTATCTTTGTACTCCCGTGGGGCTTCATTACAGCGGCTCCTCTCTCCCTGCTGCTGTGTCCCAGCAAGGTGAAGTTCAGGATTCAACAGACACAACAAATTACTGTTTTCTCTGTCTGTAGTATTTTGTGCTGGTGGAACATTTAACTGAGGGTTTGGTTGGTTTTGGTTGTTTTTTTTTTTTTTTTTTTGCTGTTGTTGTAGTAACAGGAGGATCTGTGCGAGTTCAGACAGACCTTGTATTATTGAAACCGACTTGTTTGATAGCGATGTGGCAAAAGTATCGACAGTTGTGCTGCATCAGCTCCTCTACTGCTGTCAGCCAAAGACAGGGACACTTCCAGCCCCAACACGGCTTTAAACTGCTCTATTTCTAATATTGCTTAATGTAATTTGACAGGCACGTAATGCTCTAACACTTAAAGCCTCACGCTCTAACAACAATTTCATGATGGACTAGTGTGGGTTTAAGCAGGCTTTCCTGAAGTTTTAGATTTGCTGATCCAACCCTGAGGGCAAGTACTTAATGCTTCAGACCCTCCAGACTGTTAGTTACACTTGATAGTAACATTTCCTTTTTCAGGTAGTGCTTTGTCTTTTCCTAACACTTAAACCTCCTTTAATTTGACAATTTTTGCTTTCAAAGCTGAGGCTTGCATGGCAGCACAAGACTGTACTGAAGATGCATTTGGTTACAGACACAAAAACTGCTTTATTTATACTTTCCACTGCATAAGATTGTCTCAGTTGGGCACCTGGTATTTCAAGACACTTTAACTAACAGTTTATAGCAAAAAAATACTCTTTTTTTTTTTGCTTCTGTCTCTTACTAGAACATAGTTCTTTTTTCATAGTGCTATCTTTGCCAAAATTTAAGTATTGAATGTAAGTCAGAGGAACTGAATAGTTTATTCATGCATTTATAACTCCTTATTAAGGGAATGTCTATAATATTTTGAAAAGAATGTACTTAAGTAGCTACCTGCAATTCACAGTGCTCTGTGCCTGGAAAGTATTAGCTAATGTTCACTATTTATTTTTAGAAATAGTGGTGATGTGGAGAGGTCTATTCAAAATATTTTACTGAAAAGAGACTATGGCAAGATAGAGATTTGACAGGATGCAAATCCTGGCTTTCTCAGATGGTCTCAGCAAGGAGAAGGGGGAAAAAATGTACTTAGACCAGTAAGGATTAAATGCTCTGGTTTTGTGCATTATTTTGTTGCATTTCAGTGGAAGATGGATTATATGAAGGATGACCCCAACATTCTGCAGGTGGGATCTGTCATGGGGGTTGAAGACAAGGTGGAGCACCCAGGTGAACAGTCTGTGGTGAGTGTGGTAAGCAGCAAATGTGAGAAACTCATTTAGCAGGTTCTAGTCCCAAGAATTCCTTTCTTGCCTACATGATAATATAAGGAATCTGACATTTCTGTGACTTGCTGAGTATAAATGAGATACTGGTATAATAAAAGACACTTTGAGAAAGTGTATGAGGAAGTAGTAAGGAGGAATTGTCATTCTAATCTATTTACCCTTATGTTCATGAAGGAGAGGTCATAAATGCCATGATCAGTTCCTCATCCACTTGGGTTAGATTGGCTCCCTTTTCTGTAATGAGGCATTCTCTGGGTTTGCTGGCAGCAGGAGAGAGCCTGGCTGTGCCTCTCCCAGAGGAGGTAGGCATGGCAAAGCTTGCACAGCACCTCTCTGCTGCCTTTCCATCCCTCTGCACACATTTTTTTTCCTTGTATTTGGGGAAAACTTTGCAGAACAGCAGGTGTCTGTTTACTGCAGGGTTATGAGTCCTGGTTTACTGAGGATTTCCTAGAAGTAGCATTTTCTAAATGAGTGTGTTCCCAAGGATCCTAAGTGGCTAAAGAGAGAGGGCGAGAGCACCCACTGGCTTGGTAATTGATTGCTGGAGTGAGAACGGTGGGGAATTCCTGAAGAGCTTTAATGGTCTGCTAAGAGCTGGAAAGGGATAAGGAGGGACCTGATCCATGTGTGGGGTGGGAATACGGTGCTACTGAACACTGATCTGAAAAGTCAGAAAGAGAGGAATGGAAAGAAGCTTTAGGTGATTCTATCTTCACCATTATCAGCTGGCTATTAATTAATTTAAATCCTGGTAAATTGTTTGTGAAGTTTAAATTCCTGAGCTGGTTACAAATGGGGTTCCATAGCATGAAAGAAAACTTTGAAAAATAACAAGGAAAACCCCAACAAACAAACCCCATAAATTTAACAAAATTGGTAGCAGTTCAAGTGTCAGAAGGGTAAATAAAATGAAACAGCTGCATAGAGTTATCTGGGTGGCTTGGTGATACGGGTTTTTTTAAAAAAACACTTTATTTATAATTAACTATAACCAAAATTACTAGCAAAGTGAAATATTTGGAGAGTTTTAGTAGGTCCTAGAGCTATTGCAACATGGACAGTTGGAACTCTGGTTGGAAACCAGAGCTGTCTCCAACTGGTAAAAATGTAATGGATTTCTGGACTGGGATGAGCAGGGAACTGCGGAATTGAACAGTCTGTGTCGATGAGGCTGCATTATCCAGTACTGTGCACATCTGCCTGTCAGGTGTTCAGAAGGATTCTGAAATACTGGAGAGGATTCAAACAGGAGTAGCAAAACTGATTTGAAGGAGAGAGTGAAGAGACTCTGCCCAGTAGAACAGCAAATGAAAACTGGCAGCTTAAATGAGCTATTCCACAAGTTACTCACCACAACTACCCAAGAAACCCTGGCAGAAGGTGCCTCATGAATTTGCTTCTGAACTCCAGCAACTGCCTAGAAATTTTCACTCGCTGCTGTATGAAAACTGATTTCCTTGAAGAAGTCTGGTTTGCTTTTAATTTGGTATATTTACACTTTAGTGATGAAATCAAATTAGCATGAAACAGATTGACATAATATCCAAATGTGATGCACTTAAACCAGTATGGGGGACAACAGGATGACTTTGGAAAATAACTAGTATGAGGAAAATTTAACCTAAGTAATTCAGAGTTTAAAAATCTAAATTACAATTTCTTTGCGCTCTTTTAGAGAAAATATTAAGTGGGCAAAAGTATTTGGTTATTCTGAATCAGGTGTTAACTGTTTTCTTCAGGGCCTGGGTGGAAGGTGAGGTGAGTTGTATCCCAGTTAACTGGAGGGTTTTGAAAATGATGGAGAATGTGTGTTAGAGTAGTCACTGCGTGCAGTGTGTGGAATGGGAGGGTGATGACTCTTGTAAAAACAAATTAGGGCTGTTTGTGAGTAAATGCCAAAATGGTGCCTTTTTTTTCTTTTAGGTGTAGAAAATGATGGTGCTTCTAGTGAGAGGAGAGTCTGTGTGCACCTAATATGGGAAAAAAACAAACCTGGGAAGCATTAGTCTGGGAAGATTAAAGGAAGATACCATCTTTGCAGCCCATGTGTGATTTGTAGCTGCAGCTCTGTCTGCAGAGACATGAGGTTGCAGGGAAGGGGGTGAGAGCCCTGTGCCTTGATGGATGCAGGGGAACCCTCACAGCTCTTGGGCCTTTTGTTCCTGGTGCTTCATTAGGCAAAGCAGATGTGAGATTTAAGGGATTAGTTGCTACTCTTACAGAGGCTCAACAACAAAATCCAATACCAAAAGGCCTCAGACTCGAGTTTATGTATTTTGTCTGGGGAATTGTAAATTTGGAATGATACTGTATAAAGTGTAAAATGTAGTTTATGATCAGCAACAAATTTCGGTTTATGGTTTCTGTGCCATCATTTTAAATCTCTCTTATCTGCTCTCCCTGACCTGACTTAACAGTCAGAGGGCAAATCTCTTGAGTGGAAATAATTTTACATCAGTTGCCACGTACAGAAATGAAAAGGTCAAAATGAGATACTGTGATAAAAGGTGTTCTGAATTACCTATTACATGTAATAGCTGTATTAACGATGATAGTAGAGGTTGAGAGAGCAGGATGGGTCAATGTAGCTGAATAAAACACCTTTTAGGTGTGAAATATTTTCTCCGTATTACCTTGCTTGTTAAAGAATACATGTTATTATCCTACAGATTTAATAAACCATTGGAGGGTCAATGCAAAAATGAATGTTTTGGTAGGACAAGATATACTGAGAACAGAGGTGGTTGGAAGTCATGCTGCCAGTGGGGAGTGCATTCAGTTATTGAGACACTCCAACTGTTCCTTCCATGTTTTTAGAACTCAAGGGAGGTTCTGCTGCAGTTTTCTGAAAGGAATTCTTTAAGTGAAGCCAACTATTTGTGTACAATTTGTACGTAAAAAGAATTTTTGTGTTGGCACTGCACTCCATGGTCTGCATTTCTTCATCATTGCTGTGCTATTAAGTTCTTGTTTTTAAGGATCAGTAAATCTGTACCAGCTTGTTGGATGGTTTTTAGAAAATGGGTAAATTTTTTTTTCAGTTACAATTATATTAAATGTGAATTGGAATACACTCTTCATTTATATTGACTTTGAAGAGATTATCTTTTTGGATTTCCATTTACTATATTTGCTCTAAAAATATGTAAGCTCGTAATTATTTTTTTTATCTGGCATTTGATCTGGATTGCCATTTTCATCTGTTGTCTTTAATTAGGCTTCCTGCTGGGTTTTGAAGCTTTACAGTTCATACCATGTGAAAGAATCAATTGATTTCAGTGCAGATTCCCACATTTACTATTCTTAAATTACTTTCTTAGCTCAGCAGAGCAGTGGCAGAGTTCTTGCAATTTGATCTTCACAGTCGCTGCTGTTTATTTAAAAAAAAAAGAGACTACTCGTGATTTTCCTACTGCCTGCATTAGATGATTTGATAATTTATTTGTAGGCAGTGTTTGCTCCAAGGATTCACTGAAGCTGCTTCTTAATTCCCTCCCTGACTTCACTGAAGCCAGTTGCACAGTGTCTTGGGGTTTCTTCTGGATACCATCCAAGTATTCCAAAAGTGCACAGGAATTTGACTAACATTCCACCCAATGCCATGTGATTTCAGTGTTTTTAATTATATATATGTAATATGTTTTCCAAATCATCTAACAACTGTCACTAGATATTTGGTCAAGAGAATGTGAAGGGCAGGTAAGTTCGGAGATGAAGGTGGGTGCAGAGGAAAGGGACACTGGAAATTATTTAGATGATTCTGGGATTTACGAGGCAGCTCTCTGGAAAGTTAAAACGGAGTTTTTGGCAGAGGGTTGCAGAAGGGCAACTTTTTGTTTTGTATCTCATAAAAATGTTGGGTAAGTAAGCAGTGATCTCTTGAGCTGTTATGTGAAATGTGTAATGGCTGTTCCAAGTCCTGCTCTCAATAAACCTGTAAAATTGTGGATAGTGAAGTGGTTTGAAACACATCAAATACAGCTGTTAAAGCTCTCACAAACGTGTGCAAATTCATGAATTTTTCTGAAATTAAGCAGTTATATTAAACACATTTATCATCTCTCTTATGGGCAGCCTGATAGTGCTGTGTGCTACGTACCCTTAACTGTATGGAACTGGGATTCAAAGCTCTGCCAGGAGAAGAATCAACACAGCAAAGATTTTCCTGCTTGTTAAAACCTGGCTTAAACAACTGATTTAAGAAATCAAATAGTTTAAGACACCAAATTAAAAACATGGTTTAAATCAGTTAATACTGGGAAACACAATTAACTTTTATGTAAAGAACTTCTGCCCAGGCATGCTGTGGGGGTAAAAAAAGTCCTTGAAGTGCTTTTTGGTGTATGTAATTTCATAAGCCTGTTCTCCACATAAACGTGGGCTGCTTTATCCTAGGAAGCACTGGATATTCTATAACCCTAATTAAAACTGTGCCTTATTTACACTGTGGGCCTTCTAAGTGCATTGTGTAATTATTTAATACTGGTTCTCAGTGTTTGTTTCATTCAATATAAAGCCCCAATCCCACCCACCACTGGTACTAGTCTCTATTTTTCTTGGGAATAGTGACATATCCCATAATTTTGCTACTGCAACTCTAGTCTTGTGCTCTACCTTTTTATTTTTAAAATAATCTTTTTGTCTGTGTGTGTGTTCAGATAATTTAGGTCTTATTACTAAAGGTGCATCTGGAAAAAAATGTTTTAATATGGGATGGAGTTTTGCCTCGCTTCTGTGTGAGACAGCCTGTTTCAGAGAGGGGCAAAGCAGGTCATATCAGTGGTAAAATCATGTTGTGTGAAGTGCAGAGCTTCTGATGAGCTGTTCTCTTATCTGACATTACATATGAATAGAAAGCAAGTTGCCTGTAAAGCTTGCTTTAAATTTTAATAAACTGCAGAAAAGATAAGTGGTAATTTCCTGATGTGGATGCATCTAGTATAGCCTGCTAAACCCAAATTCCAAGATCATAAATTTTAAAACGAATCTTTGTGGCTTGAATTTTTAAGCTGGCATGATAGATTTAAATTTTAGGGAAATAAATTTCCCTTCCTCTCCTCTGTCTGTATCAATCTTACTGTAAAACGACAGAAGATTCAAATTTGAGAACACAATGAAAATAACAGGAATGGAGAGCAGTAGAGGCGACTAATCCTCTAATTACTTTCTCTGAACACTGGGAATTGTGCTGCAGAATATCCTTCACTACAATCTAGAGTAAGCTAAATTTATTCCATTCCAAAGCTATAAAGGGAGGGATTTTGCTACCAACTCAGAATAGTAATGGGCTGTGGTGGTCTTTATCTGATGGGAGTGAAGCAGATGTGGCTGCTCTGTCAAATGCCTGTCTACAGACTTGAATTTTCCTGGCTGTTAATTGCCCTGTGCTCACCCCTTCACACCCTGGGGTTTGAAATATAACTAAACAATTCCATGATTTTATAAACTGTGAGGTAGAGCCTTCTGCTCTGGGCATGGGGGCTGAGGATGTGGCACATTTACAACAGTGACTCTTTGTGTTGGACTGTCCTATAAAAGTTCTCTTTGGCTCCACACTGATATCAAAGCTGTTTAGTGGCAGACATGACCTGTATTTTGGCTCAAATGCTCTCAGACAGTTCCTTTGTGCTTGCTTTGCTCAGTAGTGTGCTGTTGATACTGAAATTTTCCCTGATCCCTTATTCCACACCGAAGTCAGTAAATACAAAGATGCTCAAGTTAAATGTGTGGCTTTCAGCTGAACCTCCCTGTACTGGTGTTGTCTGTGTTTTGTGAACCTGGCTGGTAGCTTGGACAGTAAAAGTTCTGGAGTAACACCCAGGGACAAAACATTGAGATAAATGAATCCTGAATTTGGTTGTAAGCACTTCGTTGTAGTTGTGGTGAGTGACTGAGAATGGGATTTGTACTTGTTGCTTTCTCACTGTCATTCTCAATTTGCAAGGTGGAGAGGCAGTGCTGGGTCCCACATGCTCCCACAGCATGACACCTCCGGGCTGCAGAGATGGTCTTTTTTTTTTTTTTTTTTTTCCCCTTGGATAATTTAGAAAGGTTTGGGAATTGGGGCCAGCCTTGTTTTCAGTTCTGCACAGATTCAGAGACAGCACCAGAGGGGTTTACAGTCACCGATGTTTTCAAATGAGCTTGGCAACTGCACATGTGGTGAGGAAAGCTCCTTGCTTCCCATTTGTTAGCAAGTTGATTTTTTAACTCCTGTGCAGCACGTAAATCAGGATTTAATTCTGACTGCTGTTTAATGTATTATCTTGTTGACTTAAATCACTTAAGTAGCTCGGTTACACACAGTTCAGAGTGTATGTGTGTGTTTTTAGAAACACTAAGTTGTGTATAAGGAATGTGAGCGAGCTCTGAACTTTGCACAGGAAGATGCTTGGTAATGTGCATAAATGAGAACTGGAAAGGCTGAAATAGTGTTGTTTACTGTGTTCTTGTAGGGCTAAAGCGGCCCAGAGTGGTATTTTTCCACATGCAAGATATGGGCTGTTAACTTGTGTTAGTGTTCTGAGAGGTCAGATGAGCCCTTTCATCCCTGTAGGAGACAGACCCTACAGATTTCCCTGTCTTGTGCCTTCTGCCCCTCAAAATCTCTTCCAGTAAGGATGCTCTCTTTGAAAGCTGGGCTTTACATACTTTTCCCAAGAGCTGCTGTCAAGTTTGCTCAGCTTAGTTCAAGGACCAGTTGAACTATTCTAGGGGATTTTTTTTTAATTGAAAGTCTTCACAGAGGAAATTGCCACAAAGTCCATCTTGCAATGACTTGTTGCAGTTCCTGTAGCAACCCCAGACCACTAAAAAAGAACCTGATTGCTTTTGGATTTGTTCTGTCAAAGAGTGCCTTCTATGGGGGTGATATTCTATAGTGTGATTTCTAGAAAGCAGCTTCTGTCCCTTGATGGGCTCCATAAAATATAACTGCTTTCTAGAAGCACTGAATGGCTTTTTGGCAAGAGGAATTTGCTTTTTTTTTTCCCCTCTTGAGAGAGTTTTGTGCAGCTGCTTAACAAGTCTGTTAAGGTAACTGTCTGGAGAGTCTTTGGCTGTCTTAATGTAAAACTGACTTGTGTCAGATGCAGTTTATGGTTTCTGGGAGCTGTGGAATGATCTGCAGCTTCTCCTGGTGTTATTATGTGCTCTCCTTTGGCAGGCAGGCACAGCTTGGTGCTCAGGGGTGCTTTGATTCACAGAAGCATTCACTGCTGATGAGCTGAATGTACAAATCTTTCAGTCTGTGTATTGATAGAAGCCCTTGAGGGGACTTTATCACTATTTTTTTTGTCTGGCTTTTAGTTAAGGATTCTAATTTGTGGGTATTTTGTGTGCTTGGCATACCCAAATACGTAAGTGTAGCCAGGCATCTGCTGCTTTTGTTCCTAATGTGTATAAATGAATTGTAGACTGTTGGCACCAGAATATTCAGTTACAAACACTGTTGCATCCTTCTGTAATTACTGATATTTTTGTGGGTGTGTCAAGAGTTTTGGGGATGTGACCCAGCTGCAGTGACAAAATCATGTTTATGCCTTGTGTGTTTAAATCTACAGACTTGCAGTCTTCCCAGATAAATCCAGCTCTTAGGGAATTAATGCCAGGAGTTTTGGAGTCAGAAGTTTTGCTTTCCAGAAAGTCACACATCAGGGAAGGTCTCACTGGTGTCCAAAAAGTTATCTTAATAATTTGATTTTAATCTGTATTGACAGGAATATGTAAATCTAACCTGTAGTGCAGTGAGGCATCCCCATAGGCTTTGTAGTGATCGGTTAAGACAATGAAAAGAGAATCCCTGATGGAGTAAATGAGAAGTAGTGGGACTTTTTTTTAAAGTATGGATAGGTGATTGTTGCCTGCCCATATAAAAAACCACAAACCCTCCAGAAATATGCACATGTCAGTCTGATACAACAACACTTAAGGACTCCTATCAAACAGATGAAACTCTGCATTGGACAGTGATAAACAGAAATGTCTCCTGAGTGTCCAGAGCAGGTGAAAAGTGTCCTCAGCACAGGACTCCCAGCAAGCAACTCCAGAGCAGCTGTGATAGAAAGTGTTACAGCAGTGTACAGATACCAGTGTGTCCAGTGGAGCATTCTGGATTTTGGGAAGGATGACTTATGCTTAGAGTAGTTGATGTACCTGACACTGCTACAGCTTTGTGTGATGCCTCTGGGCTCTCTCTAGGTCTGGTCTGCTTGGGGGAGGAATTCAGGAAGCTGACTAAAGGAAGAAAATTACAGACTATTTCAAAGATGGATGAAAGATCACTTTTAATATAATGTTACTGAACACAGACAGAAAAAAATGGAAGGAGAGAAGAAAGATTTTAAGGGCTAGAAAAGTGAAAAGGTGAGATTGGGAGGAAGATGATTTATAGGTTGGTTCTGTAAAGTGTGAGTTCACAACCACCAAAAGCTGGTGATTTACAAAGCAACTTCTGAGCTACTGCATCATAAAGTTGGTGCCTATTAGTATAAACTGGTGTCTACTTCAAGCTGCTTTTACTTATTAGGGGGAACAAGTGGGCTTGCAGAGCTGGTCAGGAGTCCTAGGAATGAGGTGAGACTCTGGTCTGGTCAGTGGCTACAGAAACGAGCATTTGGACCCTTAACTTCAATCTGTGCAATTTCACAAATGGCCACTGTGCATTTTGAAGATGTTTTGAATACTCCATTTTGTTTGAGGAGTAGCCTACTCTGCATTCTTCTCTGGAAAAGCAGAGTACAGCCAAGTGTCTTATCAGCCCTGATGTAGCTTTTACAGTAGCTTATCTAGGAGCTTTTACCTTTCTGCCTCCTTCCTTTCTACAGTACCCAACCAGAGAACTAGGGAATGGCATATTTTGATGCTGCCTCTCTGGAGAGGGTGCTGTGTGTGGTATTGGCTGGTTGTCTGAAACCACACAGATTCAGCAAATGGAGAAGATGGTTTAACATCTGCCTGTTGAGTTGATAAATGGTGAATTGCTCGAGTGGCAGCACACAACCCCACGTGTGCACTTGGAGCAGATGGCTTTGATGTGTGCTCGAGACAAATGTGCTGTCCCTTCTGCCCCCTCCAGCCTCAGTAGGCAAGGGTGCACAGAACAAACCTGGGAGTGCTTCAAAAGCCATAAAAATGTGAAGTGTAAATAAAGCACACTGTGCTGACTTTGTGTAGTCACTGAGCCCATGTGCCTTGAGTTTTGGGGGATGATCTGCATTCAGTAAATTGAAGTGGGGTGGGTGACCTGCCATTGGCATGCTTCAACTCGTTCATTGTGACAGGGACTGCAGGCAGTGCTACATGTAGGTCATTTCAAAGTGACAAAATTTAATTTCTTTATGGTGGCACATTTCTTTCTGTACATGCAGTTACTGGCTCTTGGTCTTCTTTTCGCTGTTTCCTAACATTCATTTAGTTGTCAAGAGAATATTGGCAGCTGAAGTATTAGAGACAGACAAGGTTCTAACATTAGTATTTAAAAATGACTGCATAGATGTTGTTGCAGTTGTAATGTTTGTAAGGAAAGGGAAGAGCCTGGAAGAATGAGCTTGTATGGAGCTGTTCAGGAAGCAGATGCAGAGTTAAAAGAGCTGGACCAGTGATTCTGGTTGGTACAGATATTTCAGGCTCTCCTACAGGCACAGGAAACCCATAAGGTTTCCATAATGATGTGTCTTTCTTTGCAGAAGGCAATAGGAAAATTACAGTATATACAGAATAGCTGTATCAGTAGGCAGAGGTCATTGTGAATTTATTGAAATGCAGTGCTAGAGAAGCAGTAATGCTGGGAGATTACTGTTAGGTTTGAGACAGAGTAAAATTGCAAACAGTCTTTAGCTACTGTTATATGAATTGGCATCTGTCTTAATTTGCTGGGAAGCTACCCAAGTGGACGCACTTTTCTGATATGGGTAAAATATCAGTGGCTCATGCTCATGAGCTTTTGTAACTTTTTTTTATAACTCAGTCTGCTGGCCCTGGCAGTTGGTCTGTCCAAAAATCCAGTGGAAATGGGATGTGTTCTTAGCTTTTGAAGGCTTCCTTCTTTGCTGGCTAAAGCTTCCTTTTAAGTTGCAAGATCTTTTGTCTGACATCCCTGAGTGTTTCTTGTGTTCTCTTTTTATAAAAGCAATGGAAGGCCGGCAGCCAAGTCCGAAAGCATTTAACTCGTGAAGGCTCTGCTGTCATTAATTTTAAGCACGTCACTGTGGTGTCGGTCAGCTTGACTACCAACAAAGAAAACTAAAGTGTTCCCATAAATCATTTTATTGTCCTAATCCAACCTAATTAACTAAACTAAAACTCCTATTCTGATGAAGCAGCCCTTCCTGTGAGACATCTGCCTCTTTCTTAATGGATTTTAGCTTTTATTTCTGCTATAATGCACAAGAGTTGGTGACTGTAATAACATTCAGTCCCTCTTGCCATCTTTGGGGAGCTCACCTGGCACAAGGGAATGGTTAATTTTGAATTTCCAAATGCAGAGTTTTTGGGTTTTTTTCATTCCTTGGAAACATGGCTGGCAAGCCAGGATGAAGCAATAAAATCTCTGTTTCTAGAAGTAGATTAGACTTGTTCCCTGCAAGCTTTGCAAGCAGCAGCCTAAAGGCTCTGAGAATTTTGGGATCTGCTTCTGTAGTTCATTGACGTGCTCCTGACACGGAAGGTTTGACTTAATGCTATTAAGTTGATGTAATTGTGCTGTGAGCTCGTGACCTGTTCTTGAACTCTGGGGCTGGAGGTGACTGAGGGGAATGAGCTGCACTGTCAGTGTGCAGGGGTTTGCTGTGGCACACTGGGACATGATCCTAGATAGGGAACATCTGGCTGAGGACAGATGTAAATTCAGTGTAGGAGAATAGGGTGGAAATTCGGACTGAAGAGCCATTTCTGCTCTTGGGGATAATCTGTTGAAGATTTGTTAAGTTTTAGTTTTGTTCCCTCCTTTTTCTGTATCTTTGCTTAAAAAAAGCAGGGCACTAAGAAACACTGGCTTTAAATATAACCCTTATATAGTCTCATTCCCTTTATCTACAAAGTGATTTTATGTGGGGTGAGGGAGTTCTATTTTCTCACTTCTTGAAATGGCGATAAAACTGATAGCATCCACCTTTCCAGGGGGGTGAGTGGAGAGCAAAGAATTCAGCTGGACTGAGATATTCCAGGGGCTGGCAGAGTTGCAGTGTTGCTGCTGGGAAAGCAGACTCTGTTTGATCTCTATTTGATCTTGGCTCCTCTGAGACCTGACAGATTTGTAAGTCGTAGCCTTTAGCTGCTGCTTTGATTGTGAGGGCAAAGTGCTGGAATGAGGTTTTGTTCTCAAAACGAGAGAAAGGAGCAAGAATGAAAAAGTGTGTGTAAGGAGGCAGGGGAAAAACCAAGGCCAAGTGTAATTCCAGCCAGGAGGAAGAATGTTACTGGAAACTTGAGCTACTAGCAAAGTTGAGAAGTGAAAAATAATTTTGAAAAAGAATATTTGCTTGGGCTGTGTTACTGTGCCGGTGAGGTCATGGGCCTTCTCCTTTCTGTCTATGTTAAAATTGGGCAGTTTTCAAAATCACCAGAATACAAATCTTGAGGTAATGGGGAGAGCTGTGGGGTTTGCCTTGGGCAATGGGGAGGAATATTCTTGCTCACCTTAAGAGGAGGCTCAACATGCAGGGAGGCTTGGAGCTTCCATCTGGAAGACCTCATGGAGATGGCTGGATTGCTGTGCAGACATGAGCCCTGTTTTGGAAAGGTGCTGGGGCAATCTGTCCTGTCATGCCATGTAGAGTATGGCACCTCAGGGTTCCCTTACTGCTTTTGTCTGGCATTTGGACTTTTAAAAATCCCTCAGCCCTGCTGTGAACAGTCATTAGCAGTGGAATTATTCTGGAAAAATCTCTTGCTGCTGTTTGTTCCCCCTATTTCTGTACAGGGTTTTTGTCAGTTCATCTGCACTTGGCTCTCTGTTTCCTCCAAAGGGAAACTCAGCAGCTCGAGACAGTTAAGTGTATCAAACCAACTTTTGTGTAGGCAGCTGAATTCACCCAGCCTCCATCTCCTGACCAGCATTCCTACTGGGCAAGAAGTGGGATGTGCTATGGCCAGCCTGGAGCCACATGGTTTGGATTGGTGTGGTAAGCTCAGGCTGTGGATGTTAGTGAGATTTTTCTAGCATGTGAACTGTTGGGAACTAATTCAGAGTGTTTTTGTTGTGTTTTTTTTTTTTTTCCTGTTCAATTGGTAATTTTCATTAAACTTCTAAGAACCTGAAAAATAGGTGCAAACTGCTCAAAATAAGTTCAGGGAAGAGTAGAGGAGCCCAAAATGCTGGAAGTGCCTCTGAAGGAAGATTTCTCTTCCATGACCACTCAGGTGAAACCACAACCCTGGGATTTATGGTTGGATTTGATGATCTTAAAGATGTTTTGAAACAAAAATGGTTCTAGAATTCCACTCCCTCAGAAGCTTAGTGGATTCCAAGAAAAAGTTTTGAAAATGCCCAGTATTGCTCTGGTGGATCTTGGCAGCCTTGAGGTGGAGATGAAGAGACAAAGGTAAAGTGTAGTGCCAGGTTCTTGCTCTTCCTTGTCCTCTTTCCTGCCTGGAATATGAATATGGTGTTGTCCAGCCTGAAACTCTGAATTTATCTGCTAGAACTTCAGAAGCTGCTGTAATTCTTGTGGGAGTGAGAGCTTTTCTGCAGCTTCAGCAATTATGTGACAGCATCGAAGGGTTTTGAAGGGGGGGAATCCTACTGACATAAAAACCAGTCAGGATATTTGAATGCTGAAAGCACTAAAAAGGCAAACTCACTGTTTTGGTTGCAACAAACCAGATTTGTGCATTCAATCTCCAGACTCTTTTAGGACTTGCAGTAGTGTGGTTCTTTGGTTCCTCAGGCAGTCAAAATCCTTCATGATTTTGCTGGTACTTGCATTCTACTCACAATAGTGTTTTATTATGAGTTTTAACTTCCACTGTTCTGTGTAGTTCCTAAAATACTGTTACTTGTCACTTTTTTAATTTATTTTTTTTTAACTTGGAAGTGGTCAATTGCTTTGAGACCAGCACTTAAAATGCCTGTAAAGTGTCTTTGAATTGGAGCAACTGTTGGTGCTGAGCAGGCTGTGAAAGCACACAAGTTAAAACATTTCTCATAATGTTCTTGGCTTTTTCCAAAAATGTTTATACAATTCCAGGAAATTAAATGTTGCGTTTCTTCACTGAAAATAACTGGGTATAAATAATGGAAAACAAAGAGGAGGGGAAGTAAATGGGGAAGAAAAGTTGGGAGGGGAATGGAGCGCACACAGAAAAGAAGATTATGTCCTACCCTGGAATTTCAGAGGACACACTGACCCTGGTCAGTATTATTAATATATCTAAGCCCTGAGCTCTGCAGGCGTAGGGCACGACCTTACTCAGTAATTCAGGAAGCCCTTGTGTTTCCCTCCGTGTTTTTTCCAGCAAGGAAACTTCCAGCTTGGGTTCTCACCAAAGCTTTTATGGGATCCAGAAGCTTGTCTTGACAAGAGCATGAGCTTGGGGCACACATCCCTGCCCGGGAATTTTGCCTGAGTGCTGGTGGCCGGTGCTGGACAGAGTGACTGGAGCTGCAGTCAGGACTGTCACATTAACAGTCTGTCCTCTCTTGTATTCCAGCTGCAGCAGAGTTTTGTGGAAATGAGTGAAATCTTATGTATGAAAGCTATTGCTTTCTGATGTTTGAAATGATGATAGGTGAGGGTAGGAATATGAACTGATTATTGCTATGTTAAGTTTAAAATGTAAGGTCTAAATGTCTCCTAATTATCACTTTATTTCTTTTATATCCTGGGAGCACCTGAGACCTGCCCAGGGTTTGAGATCCCTTTCTTTGCTGTCAAACAGGCACAGAGGAAAAACTTCTGAGACCACAACTCAGTGTCCTGGCAGGTCACAGAGTGTTAGTGACTTCATCCAAACTGTATCTTGGTGCACTTGTTCTTGCAACATATTGTGTGCCACTGTAGTGGTTACTACAAAACACTACCAATAATCTAGGAAATTCAGAATCTGCCTATCACTGATAACCAAGTGTGTTTTTATCACTGTTCAGCTGTTACAACTCCTAGACTTCGTCTTCAAGTTTAGTTAAAGGCCTTATTGCAGAAAAGGAGTTCTGGGAAAGGTCCTCTTGCCTAATCATAGAATGGTTTGGTGGGAAGGAACCTTAAAGGTGATCCAGTTCCCCCCTGCTGCCATGGGCAAGGACATTTTCCATTAGACCAGGCACTGGAGCTTCCAGTAAGAGGCATCTTGTAAAAGCAGTCTCTGGTGTTGTAAATGCATGAGGTTTGCAAAAAACTATTCTTCCATTATGTGTCAAATACTCTTGCTAACCCTTAGTAGGATTTTAGTATGCACATAGATGTTTTTAATACCTTCAGCATTCAGAAGGATTTTTAATGATTTGTTTAATAATTGATGTAGCTTTGGCATAATTTAGGCTTTTGTGAGAGATGGCAGGCAGATCAGTAGAATATATTTAGTTGTTTAGTTTAATCATCCCTATCTGTGAATTCTTTAGGTGAAAAGCAGAATGAAGGAATGGAGCAAGTGAGAGAGCCTCTTGGAGAAAATTATCCTCTTAGCTGAAAACTGGAGAAAGCCTTAATTAACCTATTAATTCATTGCTTAAGTGTCTGCAAAGTGTTTTCTGAGCAGTAACAGTCATTACCTTCCAGAATTGTGTGTGGTTATATGGACCTTTATATTTACATTTATTTCCCTGTTAGCCAATAGATTCAGTTTCTCAGCTCATTTCCCTCAGTCTTGGTAAGATAAAGCAGAAAACAGGAGCTGTCCTCGTCTTGTTTTAAATACTGAAATACCACTTAGTCTTTGATGCTAAATCCACATCTATAGACATCAGTCTATTCTGACAGGTAGTAAAAAGTACCCTTTAATGAGGAAAACCACACTGAAAGTGTTTGGGTTTTGTCACCAGTTGTTATATAAAATTGCTGGGCTCTTTCTGATATAGCCAGAAATTTACCTAACAGTAATGATAGCCCTGAAATCCTGGCTTTTAACTGGAAATCAGTTTTATTGCTCACTTGTTTAAAAAAAAAAACAAACAAAACCAAAAAACCAAACCAAGCCAAAACTCCCTCAACTCCAAGTCTTTGCTGGTGTACAAGTTGGTGCAAGGGTTAGGAACTCAGTATAATTTCAGAGAAAAAAGGTGTTTGGAGTCTGAACTGTAGAAGTGATAAGTATTGGGTATTTCTGAACTAGATACAAACCAGTGCAGCTTGGGGGTTTCCATGAAAAACAAACAAGAAAAATCCTATTGTATGTGTTTACCCAACCTTGTAATAACATGTTACAATACACTGCTTTTCCTGATCATAGCAAAGGTGTTTATGTAGCAAAATGAATTTGATTACAATATTTTTGTGTGTAATAGACATCTTTTTTCTTTAATTCACCAGGCAATCAGCTCAAAAGGTCACCACAGTATCTCTTTCACGTTATCCAGAAGCCAGACAGTTATAGTGGAATATATTCATGATAAAGATACAGACATGTTTCAGGTAAGGCTCTAAAAGACTTGGATTGTTTTTTGAAAGCAACATATGGAACCTCAGCTCTGCATTGTCCTCTGGGTATTCTGTGGCCTGTGGGATTTCCACTGTCTAACCCAGCTGCATTAACATGGGAGCATTTTGAAATTTTGCATTATGCTCCTCTTCTCAAACCTACACCAGCATCTGTTAATATTCTTAGTGACTTACTCCTTTAAATGTGCTCTGCCTTTTCTCCAAAGACAAACAGTACTGGAGAGAAATGTGTGCTCTCTTTGGATTCATGAATGAGCACAGAATTACACCCACCACCCTCCAGTTAGTAACTCTCTGGAGTAAAAAGGAGGTGGAAGGAGTAGGACATGGGATGGGAAAGGAGGAAGGCAAAAGTGAAGGTGGGGGAGGGAAATGTGGGAGCTGTGCAGTAACCAGTGAAAAATAATAAATTGTTCCTGAGGGGTGTGCAAATCTCTCTGGTGGTGTAGGGGTCTGGGCTGAATTTCTCTAAGCTCCCATCTCTTGTCCAACACATGCTCACTGTCCCCTGTATGCATTTGTGTTTTTTTTCTGCATCATTTAACATTTTGCTAACCTGAGTGATTTTCTTGTGCCATGGTTATTTTTATGTATAAGAGAGAGCAGAAGTCCTGTGCAAACTTAGACTTCAAACTTTGGGAACCCAAACATGCCAAACAACCTTTCTCATTCTAGACTGATCAGGTCTGTGTTATCTTTGACCTCTAATTAGAGCATCTCACCAGGAATTGTTATCCCTCCTCATTCAGCCTTTCATATTTAGAAGGGTCAGCAGTTGAGTGCTGTTGACAGAGGAGGAAATAGCTCTTTGGAGATGTCATTGCTTCTCTTGACTTCTGTGTTTTGCTCTATATTAAATTTTCCCAGTGTGACTGAAACTATTAGGTCCAAATAGGATTGATTAAAACCCAGTCCTGTTCATTTGCTGCAGAATGAAGGATTGAGCAGCCAGAGTGAACTGAAACAGGTTTTTCTGTGTTGACTAGGGAAAGAAAAGTGTAGCCCATCCATTGGGGTTACTGTGTGTTACTTGTTTAGCTCTTGAGTATCTCCAGTGAAATTTTTTCCTGTATATAAATTTTGAAAAGCCATTTTTGAAAGCTGGATTTTTTCCCCCCTTCGTTAGTACAGTAAAAAATGAATAAAGAGTTGCAGAGCAACTGTTTTTCTGTGCATATTGCATTGATAGCTATTGCATAACATCCCTAGTGATTGGTACGGCTTTTATTAGGAGGGATAATGTGTTTTGGGATGTGTAAGGGGTCCTGCTGTGACTTGATCTCAGTGTGACCTCCAAGCACAGTGTCCTGGTTCAGGTTTCTGCTCTCTTGCTGGTTCCTGAGGATTGCATTCCGTGCATTGACCTGCAGGGGCTGATGGCTTGGGAGAATGGAAACAGGAGTGGTCTGGTAGACTGTGGCAATAATTCCCCACTGAAGCAATGCCAGAGCAGTTGAAGAGGTTTCCATTATTTATATGAGCCATTAGATTTTAACTGTTCTCATGAATCTGTTGGAGGGAAGCTACTTGAGGATATTTAGTGCAGCTCTGTGGTACACAATAACAAATTTCATGACTGTTGGTGTGCAGTGTAGAGTTTCATTGTTGGCCAAGCATCACTTGGACAGACAGTGCTTGGAGTTTGTTGTTTTCTTTTCAAATGTGTGTTCCTGGCTTGTGTAAGATGTGGAAGTTGAAAAGGGAAGGATAATTCTGGACCACAGGATTATCCTGAGCCTTGGGGCCCCACTTTGACTGCTGTTAACATGCATTATCCTGGACAAATCACTTGGCTTTTTGTTATTTCCCCTGTGCTTCCTGAGCTGCTGTTCTCCAGTGTTGTTTGTAATTTTGTTTTTTGGGGTATTTAAAATGTAATTATATAATGAAATCTGCATACAAATGCTACTATACACCTTTAAGTCAAATTTCTTCATTTAATTACAAAAAGAATGTACAAATATCTCCCAGACTCTGTATGCTCCACCATCCATGAGCTGCTGTAAATCAAGATTTTCTTCAGAGTTTACCCATTCTGTTGCTGATGCACTGGCTGAAGTTGAACCTGTTCCTTCATGGTTTGATGGAGTGAGAATGAGTTGCTTATACTTGTTCATGACACTACAAAGAACCAAGATGTGTAGCTCCTACCCTCAATAACTCCAAGTTTATACAAGAAGCAAGTACATTCAATATGAAGCATTGCTTTGTTTCTGGAAGAACAGCCCTTCAGAAGATGACGAGTCCAATTCTCACTCTCATCAGAGTGAAATTCTGTTGAAGGCCAGCAAGGTGCAGCTGTTAAATTCTGTGCTGGCAGCTTTTGCCTTGTGTCAGGAGCAGTGTTTTACCAGCAGGGCTGTGTCTGACAGCAGACACCAGCAAACCGAGGGACTGCCTGCCCCTCCTGCAGCCTTTAACAATCACCTGCAGAGGAGACAACACTCGCTGCCTTCTGCAGCATTGGGAGATTTATGGGTTCTTGTTGGAAGTAACTTAGGGAAATCATATGGCACAGGTAACAAGAAAGGTCCCAAAATACAGCCTGAAATTGCTAGAAAAAAGAAACTGTTCTGTGCTGTGGAGGAAAATGGGAGAAAAATGAGTAATGAAGTGTGGAAAGAGCAGCTCTGAATAATGGAACTTGGTCTGTAGTGACTGTAGACTGCAACAGCAGATGAGTTAAAAGTTTTGGAGGGTGGATGTTGATAGTGTCAAGTTTTTTTCATTTATTCCTTAGGCACTTGCTTTTCAGGTAATATCAAACCCAAATTCTTGATGGAATACAGAGTTGAGAAATTGCCAGATTTTTAAGGCCACTTCTTCACATAAATTCCAATGCTGAAAAGTAGCACAATACATGAGACTGATCCTGTAGAAGGCTCTCTCAACAGGAAAAGGGAGGAAACCCAAATATTTTAAATACTTGATTTTGCATAGACATACTTGGGACACAAATGAGATAAGTACTTAATTGTTTCTATTAAATATTACATATCATTCCATAGATTAAAAAAACACACAGAAGCATTGTTTATAGATCTTAATGGTTATATCCAAACATATTTGGATTTCATGGTGAATGATTAGTGTGATGTAAGAAAGGCTGGGAGCACACACTTGTTTGCTTTGTCATCCTTTAAGGAAAAATGAGGCAGGTTTTTCTCTAATTGCATCTAAAAGGTTTGAGAGAATGATCTGTTTCAGAGACTGCAAGAGGCAGAAACTTGTTATGAACAAATTAATTTCATATTTGTTATTGATTATCCTTTAAGAGACTCCACATACAGCTAGAGAATAGTCAGAAGTTATTCATGAGGTTCTTGCTGCCTCTTGGTGCTGACTCTTAGCAGGAATTGCTTTGGATGGGAAATAGAAGCCTGTTAGAAATAATACTGTAAAAGGCAGAAGAATATTGCTTTGTAAGATTTAACTTCAAGTTGTCAAGTTATATAAATCAGAACTATCCCATATTAAATAGTTTCTGAACTCTGTCTCCTGAGTATTCTAGTAGACACTTTCAGTGAGAAATTGAAATGCACACTTTTGATTAGGCCTTGTTGAGTATTTCCTCTGCAGAGAGCTCATCCCATTTTGCTGAGCCTTGTGATATGGAGACAGTAACTGGCTGTGCTGTTGAACACAGGAATTTTGACATGTGTTAGAGTGTAACCCTGCAAAGTAGAACTTGAAGCAGGAAAGTACAGGAGAGATCCCTGTACTATTTCTGTCAATTCCGTTGTGACAAGGGTTAGGTGCTGTTAGTATTAATTCCCTTGACTCTTGAACAGTGTTTTCTTAAAGCAGATGTAGTTTGCAGAGATGTTTGTTAATGATGGAACCATACATGGCTCCCCATAGCTGACTTTTAAGAGCAAGATCTGAGCAGAATGGAACTTCTTGGGGAACAATGAGATTGTGTTTAATGAGGCGGTTATTTTGTATGAATGTAGATACCAGATACTGAAGGTAGTTTCATGTGAAGAGTATTCCTAATTCTGTTTGATCACAAGGTGTCTGTAAAATTAATATTCTGTTCCACTTCTTGTTCCTCAGCTCCACTTTCCCAGTTATGCTCAAAGTTGGTGTAACACTAATTTGCCTGGAGAAATATTGATAAAGCCTCACTGTGTTTGTCTGGGAGTCAGATCCCTCCGTCCATGTAGTCATGAAGTTTTCTGTTCCAGATGTTTCCAGATTTAGAATTAAAACGTATAAATGGCAAGATAGAAAAATATCCCTGACTAAAGGTCAAGTGTGTTTCATTTCTACTGAAGGGAGTTTTTTTAGTTCTGTTAGTCATGCATGGGCATGATTAGGAATGAATTTAATCATATGGTGGGTTTGCCTGAAAACTCTTCTTTCTGAGACTACAAATCCTGAAAACATGAAGGTGGGTAGCTCATTGTTATGACATACCAAAATTACCAAGTTCTGGGTCTAAAAAAAAGTCCTTTATTTTGATGGCAAATTAATTTGGGACTGGAAAATGTGAGTAAAACTCATCAATCCAAGCTAATGTTGTAATTTGCTGTGGTTGGATGAGGAAATAGCAAGGTGATAATACTTGTTTTTTGGTGACAATACTCCTACCAAACAAATCAGCTGTGTTGATTTATTTCAAGCAAGCATGAACATCACTTGTGGCAAGTGAAAATTTGTCATTCCATGTCCGTGATGTATTTCTGCATAGGACAAATGTGGAAATACAGGTTAGTCTCCTGTTGGATCTTGCCATCTGAAAATTCAGCAGGCAGTAGTTCACTGATATCATCAATGTTAACCTGGCAAAACTGTGTCCTTAATGCTTCGTATATCTGTGGGTATTTCTAGTTATACCATTATCTTGATTTTTTTGCAGGTTGGGAGGTCAACGGAAAGCCCCATAGACTTTGTAGTAACAGATACTATTTCAGGAAGTCAAAATAATGATGAAACCCAGATTACCCAGAGCACCATCTCCCGATTTGCCTGCAGGATTGTTTGTGACAGGAGCCCACCATACACAGCCAGGATCTTTGCAGCTGGCTTTGACTCATCTAAAAATATATTTCTTGGTGTAAGTACTGCTAATAAGGATGTTATGAGCAAAGCTCTGGTTTATACTCTGTTATTTTCAAGCCCCCAAATCTCCTTGTACTGGTTGATAACTTGTACTGTCATTAGGCTTTTACTACTCCAATGCACCAGCTGCAGTGTTAAGTAGAAACTGCAGTTTTATGTGCCTGAGTTATCGCTAGCAGAGACTCGTGGTCATAATTGTCTTTAACAATGAAGCTGCACTTTAGTAACTGTTAGTGGATTTTCTTTAGGTTGGTTTGATGTATTTCTGATAGTCATTGTGACTGTCACATGTAGGAAAAAGCGGCCAAGTGGAAAAACCCCGATGGCCACATGGATGGATTGACAACCAACGGGGTGCTGGTCATGCATCCCAAAGGAGGCTTCACAGAGGAGTCCAAGCCTGGAGTGTGGCGGGAGATCTCCGTCTGTGGGGACGTGTACACGCTCCGGGAGACCAGGTCTGCTCAGCAGAGGGGCAAACTGGTAAGTGGGAAGGAACTAAAATTAATCAAGGGGTACTTTTTTTTCCTGGCTTCGAATGGAGGCAGTTCCAGGGTGACTGTCCCTCAGTGTAGTGGGCACTGCAAGCATCCAGCTCTGGGTGTGACAGCAGATTTTGCACTGCTGTTCTGTTACTGATCGTCTGGGAGAACACTCAAAACTTGCTGGTAGTGCCACTTTCACAACTGAAATAGTACAGAGTGTGAAAGCTAAATAAACTCTGCTCTGGAATCTCCGTCTCTGAAATGTTCTCCTGGGAAATGGGGATGTCTGGAAGTTGCTGCATGGAGAGCTGTCTTTTGCAGTTCTGCCTGAAGAGTCCACTTTTGTGGAAAAGCAGTTTGAGTAAGGCAGCTTCTGTTTGATTTACCTGCCACTGGGAAGATAAGAAAAGCCCTGGAGGTATATTCCTGTTTTCTCCTGTGAGGCAGGACGGGCTTTGCCTTTCCCAGAAGTGAGAGATTTCAGCTGCCAGAGACCTGTGACACTTAAAACCAGGAGAGAAGTTTCATGAACTGACTTTTCAACTCTGCTATTGGTTTTGCAGAAAACTGACTGCTGAAAGAATTAGGGGAATGGAGTTGGGCTGTTCTGCTTTCAGCAGACACCCTGCAGGACATAAATTGCTTTGTCACACTGATGGTGGCAGGCAAACGTTGCCTGGGGACCTGGACAGATGATGTGGCAATTGCAGCTTTGTACATGGTTAGCAAAACACCTTTTTAGTGCTGCTAAAGAGAGGCACAGCAAAACAAATGAATCCCCCCTCCCTGCATCCAAAATGAGTTGAATTCTCATTTAAATAAAATTGCATGGCACGCTGGTATTGATGTGATCAGTATTCGTTGATTGGGTTCATAAAACCAAGTGCAGGCTGTATAATGAGTTGAACACGTTGCATGTGAGGGAGCTTTTTGCTTTGCTGTTTGTGAAGGAATTATCTGAAAAGAGCATCAGATCAAGGCTTCTCTCATCTCTACTTGAACCACTAAATTTTTCTGCTGGAATTGCTTTGCACTGGTGACCTCTTATCTGTAGTCTGTATTGTACCACTGAGGTGTTTTGTGCAAGGATGATCCACAGTTAATCTGTGAATTTAAACTGGATTAAAATGTAAATGCCAAATTGGTTGTCATTCATAGTAGTCTTAGGCAGATGTGATGATTTCATGTGACCTACTTCATGTATTTGTTTGTGTTTGACTATTTGTTCTGCGTTAGTGCTATTTTCTGCATGCTTTCTGTGTATAAAGCCAGGCAGTAGGTCTGTTTTTCTCTTTAATTTTATAAAGAGCCTTTTTAATATATATTCTTCATTAATTAACTGATAGCAAAAGCACAGGTTACTTATATGTTTGTGACATTAAAATAACGAATATTTCAGCCAAGTACAATGTGTGTTTGGCATAATCCCTTGAAAATGTTTTAAGTACCTGCTTTTAATCAGAGAGAAGCCTTTAGGCAGTGCACACTGGGGCTGTGTTTGCTTGGAATACCTCATTAAATAAAAGGCCTAATGAGTGGAGTGGGTAATTGTTCACATGCTGAGCCTGTGTGGCTTCAGTTGCAGAATTTGTCACCTGAGAAATTCAGCTGGTAATTCAGTCTGCTGCAGTGATAAACCATGCAGGTACCTGTGCTGCTGAGGCATGCTCTGAGAGCTCATGCTTCTGCACAACCCCAGAGAAAATGGTATCTGAGAGGCAGACAGCTGGCCTGTCCTGGGTAGCAGTTTTTAGTCCAAAAAGGAATTTTTTTTTTATTGTGGGAGCAGCTTCTGTCAGTCTATGTGGGCAAAGAATTCCAGGAGAGAATCTGCTAATGCAGCCCTTAAGGAATGGCATGTTTTTTTCTTCAGTCTATCAGGACGTACTGAAATATGACAGAGGCACACAGAGAATTGATACTGGAGAAGAAGTGCATGCTCAGGGGCCCAGAGAGTGTGTGCAATAATTTGTATTGCAACTGGAAATGCAAATCCCCTGTACAAGCACAGAATAAGAGACCAGTGCTCATTATAATCCCAGATATAGGTTAGGAGGTGAGGTGGATTCAGGACAACAAGAAGACAAAATCAAGTAGCATCTAAGGATGCTGAGAAAGACGATGAGACTGCAGAACCGACCTGGTTGTCTGTAAAAGCTCTCAGACTAAACAACCTCCTCTTGTGTCCTGCCCCCAGGTAGAGAACGAGACCAACATCCTGCAGGACGGCTCCCTGATCGACCTGTGCGGGGCCACCCTCCTGTGGAGAACGGCAGACGGACTCCTGCACACCCCGACGCAGAAACACATCGAGGCCCTGCGGCAGGAGATCAACGCTGCCAGGCCCCAGTGCCCCGTGGGCTTGAACACCTTGGCCTTCCCCAGCATCAACCGCAAGGATGTGGTGGAGGAGAAGCAGCCTTGGGCCTACCTCAGCTGCGGCCACGTGCACGGCTACCACAACTGGGGCCACCGCAGTGACACGGAAGCCAACGAGCGCGAGTGCCCCATGTGCAGAACCGTTGGCCCCTACGTGCCTCTGTGGCTGGGCTGCGAGGCCGGGTTTTACGTGGACGCCGGGCCCCCCACCCACGCTTTCACCCCCTGTGGACACGTGTGCTCTGAGAAATCTGCCAAATACTGGTCCCAGATCCCGCTGCCTCACGGGACTCACGCGTTCCACGCCGCCTGCCCGTTCTGCGCCACGCAGCTCTCCGGGGAGCACAACTGCGTCAAGCTCATCTTTCAGGGCCCCATCGACTGAGAAATCCCTTTGCAACGACCACAATAAAAGTTTTCTTTAACGGTTTACTGTGAAGATTTTTGCCACTAACTCTAGATTTTACCGGTTTTTATAATGTTATTAATAGGGGTGGTAGGGTGGGGATAGGGGAGCGACATGGAAATGGAGGCACTGTGGTGGAATTGGGATACATTGATACCTGGAACTTGACAGATATCAGTGGTGTTGCATGCTCAAAAGCAGCATATTCATGGAGTCTTCTTGGTCAAATTGTAGTATATTTGTAATCTTTTTATTAGTACCCTGGATCAAAAAAAGGTGTCTTAAATGATTTTTTTAAGCTAAGATTTTTTAATGGAAAGGTTTTTTCTTCTAAACTTTGACAAGCCTTTAAAACCTATTTTTCAAATCTAGAAGGAACATACAGAATGTAACTGTCTTTAATTTGCAATATAATTTAACTTGAATAGTTTCTCAAGGAGCAAATACAGAATGTGTGGACAACCACAGGTGAATGTTCACTAGAGATAATTGGATATGTAAGAGAAAAATCAGCTGCCTAAAGTGTAGAGGATAAAAGCTATTAAAATATCTATTATGGTATAACACAGCTGGCCAAAAAGGCATCAAAGATTACTTGAAACTGAGGAAATCCTGTTTGCATTGATTTCCTGTCGGTATAATAGATATCCACTGGCTATTAGGTATGGGAGATGGCTGATTATTTGCTTTTTTATTTTTTTCCATTTAACCTGCATCTGGTGAAACCACTTTACCCTTTTCCATACTTAGCTCTGAGGTTTAAGCTGATGTTCTGTGTATATGTAGTCTGGCGTTTTTATTTCTGCCTCACTTTGCTCACCCTCACTGCTCCTTACCCAGGACCTTTGGGTGAGTGGAGGCCACAGAATCCCAGAATGGTTTGGGTTGGAAGGGACCTTAAAGATCATCCAGTTCCACCCCCTGCCATGGGCAGGGACACCTTCCACTGTCCCAGGTTGCTCCAAGCCCCATCCAACCTGGCCTTGGACACTTCCAAGGATCCAGGGGCAGCCACAGCTTCTCTTGGCACACTGATGTAGCCAGAGATGTGTCTGTGATGAAGGGGTGGCCAGCACCACATGAGGTTTAGGCACAGGTGATACAGAATTCATTTACATAAACCTGAGTTCAGGAAAGCACTTAGTCTGTGTTTAAATACAAGCCTAAGGCTGGGACTGTTTAGATTCTCAAGAGCTTCAGTGCATTGCAGTTATTTGCTGTTCCATTTTGAAATAAAAAAGCAATTTAAAATAAGTTATTTTTTAAGCTCACTTTAAAGTATTTTCACTTGAAGAGAGCATAATTTCCAGTTCAGCTGAGCGTTTTTGTTCACTTTTCAACTTGCTGCCATCTGTCACCTTTTCTTTTGCAGATTGAGTTGTGTTTGTATCTCTTTTTTTCCCCCAAATGTTTGCAAATCAAACAACATTCAAATGTAATCAAATATATGCACCAGGGTGGTACATCTGAAGTGGATCACTTGAAATTCGTGACTTTTTAAGAGAGCTGATAAATGTTTACTATGGAAATAATTAAATCAGAATTTCATATGAGGTGTACCCTGCCCACTGTTAGGCTCATTTCATGCATAATGAAAACTCTTTGCTTTGTGGGTTTTTTTTTTTTTTTTCCTTGTGCTTTCTGTACTCTTGGTATCTGAGGTATCAATCTATCCAGGTTTAAAAAAAAAAAAAGAATTTGGGAGAAATCTTTAACATCTCTAGATGAAATTGATCATTCAAGCTCAGTTCTGTTTAATCAACTATAGCTTTTTGCTATCTTTGTGCCCTTTGTATAAATATATAATTTATATGATTTTAATATATTCTGTATATAGATATACTTGAATTGGCCTGTTCATATTTTGGTTGTAAAGTTGTTTTATAGTTAACCTTATAAACATTTTACATGTCCCTTGCCAATGGTGATGGGATGGACTTTGTCTGCTGCTGTTTTTAATATAATTTTGCTGTATACATGTTCAACATTTGAATAATTTGAAAATAGCTTTACTTTTCTTTTTATGCTTTTGCTGTTAAAAAAAAAAAAATAACTCTGCAGCATTTTTACTAAAAGCCCCAAACTGTACAGTTTTTGTCCCACTCAGTGATTGGAAACAGGATAAACCTTGTTAACCTAAAACTATATGCTTCTTCCTAGTGCCTTTGCAAAGAGATCCTCTTGTGATTCCATATTCCAAGCCCTTACTCCCACAAGGCAACCTCGTGGCTCATCTCCATGGAGAGTGGCAGCCCAGCCAGCCAGGGAAGAAACTCCTTTGGCCTTCAGTTCCTTGCTGTGGCTCCGTCCTGGATGTAAAGGTGCCTCTTCCTCGCTCCCAGCCCCGTGCAGGTTCCTCAGGTCCCACACTGCAGCGTCATTCCTGGTTAGCAGATACCTCATCTGGGAGCACTGCAGCCCTCCCTGCAGGACTCCGGAACGCTTCACCTGCTCCTGGCACTGGACACGCCTGCGGGAGCTGCTCCCGGGGGGATTCTGGCGGGGCCCTGGAGCCCCGTGTGCCGCCCCCCCAGCTGGGGCTGCCAGCCCGTGGCTGAGCTGAGCAGGGTGTGCATGTGCTGGTGTCTCCTCTGAGCCCCGATGGATGGGAAACACCCCGGCTCCCAGGCACCCTCCTCCCTTCCCCAGCTGCTTTACTCCTTCCCTTCGCCGGTGCAGTTTAATTGCTGCTTCAGGGCTTCATATCCCTGTTCCCTGTGGAAAGTGAATGTACAGTGTTGGAAGAATCCTCACTGGAAACACTAGCACATCATCAGGCACGGTGTGTTTGGCTTGTGTGAAGCAGAACACTGCATAATGGTTTGTATCTGAGAGAAGTGTTTGTTTGAAACTGTTTAAACAAGATTTTTTTTTTTTTTTTTTTTTTGCTTTTGCTGTCGGCTGTTCTGTGTAACAAAAAAGAGAAGGAAAACTCTCTGAATCCCAGAATGGGCAAGGCTGGAAGCAACCACGGGGGCTCATCTGATCCCACCTCCCAGCTCAAGCAGGGCCATCCTGGAGCACAGGGCACAGGATTCTGTCCAGATGGCTCTGGAATATCCCCAGTGAGGGAGACTCCACATCCCTCTCTGGTCAATCTGTTCCAGTGCTCGGTCACTGCACAGGGAAATCCTTCCTCACCTTCAGATGGAACTTGTGGGCATCAGTTCCTGCTCCTTTCCTCTCGTCCCACGGAGCAGAGCCTGGTCCCTCCTCTTGGCACCCCCTTTTAGGTATTTATACACACTGACGAGCTCTCTGGGCTGACCAAGCCCAGCTCCTTCAGCCTTTCCTCCTGAGAGAGAGGCTCCCCTCCCTTAATCCTCTTGGGAGGATTTGCCCTCTGCTGTTCCTGCTCCAGCATCTTTGTGTCCCTCCTGTCCTGAGGAGCCCAGAACTGGACACAGCACTCTGGGAGTGCCTCAGCAGGGCTGAGCTGAGGGGCAGGATTCTTTTCTGGGAAGCAATCTTCCACAGTTTGCATGGCATCCAGGGGCTTTGCTGTTCAAATCCAGGGTGAGTCCCACAGAGTTGGAATTGCTTGGGAGGCACAAGGGTTTGTAACACGATTTTTCTCAAAACCTGCTCTGGTGTTCTGCTCTGGTGAGATGATGGAGCATTCAGCTCTAAGCTCTCACCTTCCCTCAGCTCCAGAAACACCTCCTCTGCTCTGGTACCTTGATAGGAAAATGGAGTTTGTGGATAAATAAAACTGGAGTCAGTAAACTTGAGAACCACCCTCAAGTTTATTCATTATTTCAGTGTTACGATGTTCCTCGCATACCATTCCCAATGCTGGCAATGTATTCATAAGGATTTTTTTATCACCTGTTACTGTTGATTCTATTTGAGTGCTTCAAAACCAGCTTTGACTGTGTAACTTAGAGCTAAAAGTATTTTTCTAGTCTGATCTTTTTTTTAAAAAAAAAATATATATCTGTCATATCCAGGACTGGAGCTGGAACACTGCCCTTTTTCCTGGCAGCTTTATGGGAGAGTGCTGAAGTCTAAATAAAATGAGTAGTGAATGCTGTCCTTAGTGGGAATTGTCCAGTTGTGCAGGAGAGTTCACAAGAGACTGTGTTTTACTCCTTAATTTTTTTCAAATGTGGTCATTTGTGCATCAAGGTACAGTCATAGTGCTGTACAGGCTGAGTAATTAAAGGAGGATTTTAATTTTTTTTTCCATTGTGAGGGTGGGAATGGGGATCAGAAGAGATGAAAGCCATGGTTGGGCTGGTTCCAGCAGGGACAGATCCACCTTGAAGCAAAGGCATGCCAGGAACCAGTCAGAAATGTGACTGGAACTGTTCCTCTGCTTTCAGCCCTCATCCATGCTCTGAAAGGGATTCTCCTCAGTTTGTCAGGAAGTTCTGGGATGCTGTGGAATGCCTGTGATCTCCCCAGCAAGGCACTCCTTGGTGTTTTATTGGCAGTTCTGGAATGCGAGGGTTTGGCTTCAGAGCCTGAGTGGGGAGCCAGTGCTGCTGAGTGTGTCGTAGTGAAGAACTGCAGTGGAGCTGAGCAGAACTTGCCACACCACTCAAAGGAAATCTGCTTCAGCTGTGGTCACTCTCCCCTTCAGTGCTCTTGCTGTAGCTGGTGACTTCTGCACCTTTCTTCCATTCTTGTGGAAGTGGAAGGAAACTTCTCCAAGACCATCCTTTTTCTGTTCATCCATCCCACAGTCTTGGCACTTTACTGGGGTTGGAGAACCATTGGTACAGACCTGGCCATGGTGAGGATTGACAGGCATTTAAATCCACTTTTAGCCCAGTGGGAAAACTGCCCTGGCTCTTCCTCTTCATTTCCTCAGTTTCTCACAGTCTTGTGAGTCCTTGGCTCCTCATCTTCTATTTATCTGTGCAGTTGCAAGTACACAAGTAAATACAGCTTGGAAAGAAAACAAAACACAGCTCGGGGTTGCAAGTGTCTTTTTACAGATTTTTCTCATGATTCTGAGTTTTCTAAGCACTTGTCACAAGTCTGCACACTCGGTGTTGTGAGATAAAAGGACGTAGAAGGTAAGGCTGGTTTTGGGCATGGGGGTGGAGAGGGGGTAGTTTCTAGGATGGAATTGCAGGGGCTCTGCAAACTGTCCCACTGAGTGCAGCAGACCCTTGGATCTTGGAAGAGCAGTGGAGTGACCCTGCACAAGCAGTAAAGGTGGAGCTTTGCTTTCTGTGCTGCTCAGTTTTGGTTTATTAGCAGTGGAACAAAAGTAGGAGCTGCTTGGACACCTAAACTCCAGGCAAAACCAATGTCAAAATTCCCTTGTTGGGGGCATATTTATATTTTCCTGGTGGGCAAGACTGTCTCCAAGTCACCTGAAGTCCCTCCTGCTGGTGTCCTGGGGATTAGGGATGGGTGTGGCTCTGCTCTTGGATTTGATCCACGATGGAGAGCCCTTGGAAGGCTCAACACAGCTGTAGGAAAAGCCTGTGCCACAGCGAGCCCTGTGTGATGGAGGAGTGACGTTTACCTTAAAACAGTGTTAGCAGCTGTTCAACTTCTGGGTATATTTGTAAAATTGGTCTTTTTTATACACCGTGTGAAATGGACTGGAATAATTTCTTTTGCTGTTGTACCTGTGGAAGTACAAGCCATTTTACGGGAAAAAAAAAACCATTATAAACAAATTAAAATATTATCTCAGTATTGTCTCTGACTCCTTTGGTTTGTTTTCCCTGCTGGTTGGTTGTCAGAGCTTGACTTTGATTTGCAAAAAACCATATGAACAGCTACGAAAATAAATGGTTTCTTTACTCTTTTATCCCCTTTCTACTCAGCAAACAAAACCCGAAGCCTTTGATTGAGGATTCTTAAACACTGGAGGTAGTGGAGCGTATTCAGGTGTGAGTGCCCTGGAATTCCAGTTAATTCCCTTCCCTGATTTTTAAATTGAACTGTTTGTTTTCAATGCCAGCTGCCTTCTTGCAGTGTTAACGTAATTGCTAAATAAAAGCAATTTCCAGGAATAATATGCTTCGTGACTCTCAAAATTAATTTCCGTAATGGGAATTCAGTGTTTTGTTTTCCATCTCTCTGTTCTGTGAGTACAGGAGCTTCATTTTTTAAAAGGAGCTAAAATGAATTGTCATCCTTTTTTGGGACTTGGCAAAAAAGTGTTGGTGTGAGCACAGGGAAGGGAAATAAGGATATTTGAAGTGTTTTCTAGATGTGGTCACCTGCCAGCTGGCTCTTGTGCTTCCATGGAAGTCAAGTGCTAAATCCTTTCCAGGGAAGATGCTTCCAGGCGAGTGGGAAGCTGTGGGATGTTTGTGTGTAATTGTGGCCCCTCCCAAGAGAAGAGCAAACCCTTTTTCCTGTGGGATTGCTGTCTGTGTAGGGACCACTTTCACTCCAGGACACCATAAGAGCACTCTTGATGGCATGGACGTGGTCCTGGGTTCCTGGACAGGCTGGAGAGAGGGCTCATGGAATCCCTGAGTGGGTTGGTTTGGAGGGGCTGTTAAAGTCCATTTCATTCCACCCCCTGCCATGGGCAGGGACACCTTCCACTGTCCCAGGCTGCTCCAAGCCCCGTCCAACCTGGCCTTGGACACTTTCAGTGATCCAGGGGCAGCCACAGCTTCTCTGGGCACCCTGTGCCAGGGCCTGCCCACCTTCATTATGAAGAATTCCTTCCAATCTCCCATCCATCCCTGCCCTCTGGCAGTTTGAAGCCATTCCCTGTGTCCTGTCCCTCCATCCCTTGTCCCCAGTCCCTCTCCAGCTCTCCTGGAGGCCCTTCAGGCCCTGGAAGAGGCTCTGAGCTCTCCTTGGAGCCTTCCCTTCTCCAGGTGAACACTCCCAGCTCTGCCAGCCTGGCTCCAGAGCAGCAGAAGCATCCCAGTTCATATCCTAAAGCACCCCTCAGTACCCCTCAGGATTGACCTTCTGTGAGCTTGTCGTGCAGATTGTGTGGATTTCGTATCAATTCTGTCACAAGTTTGTTTTTTAATTGAAACCTTCAGCTTTCAGTCTACTCTCCATTCCTTTTATGGAAGACAACGGGACCACACATCATCCTAATGATCCCATTCCCTTGCTGATTTTTCTTCATCCCTCCAGCTCCCTGATTAGAGACTCTCTGGTCTTTTTTTCACTCACCTCTGAAGGGAGCATCGATTCCTGTCTGTGTTACCTGGCTGTAAAATTTCACTACTTACTCACTGCAGCTTGTGCTGCTGGGAAATCACCTTTGTGAGAGGTTTCCAGGGTGCCTGTGACTCCTGCTTTCCTTTGCCTTTCAAGGCATGGCTGCACGGATGCGTATTTTTAGGAGGAACTTAAGAAATCTCTTTCATGTAAAACTGAGGCAGACAGAAGTTTGACGGAGGAGTCTGAGCCTGATAGCTCTTTTCTTTTCCACTTGCTAAAAACTCCTGTCTGAAGAGATGAGAAAAGACTTCACAGCAGAGAGGAATTCAGTAGAACCCCAATTACATCAGGGCTTAAAATCATAGTAAACAATTAAATGATCATATGTGCGAAGAAATGCTTTTTGGGGAGTATTGGCCTTAAATGCTGTATTTTTAAAGGAGACTGCAAGCCCTGGCCTTTGAACCGAGCCAAAATCTGCTAATTCTGGTAGGAATTGTCCTCTGCAAGGACAGAAGGGGACCAGAAAGGGTCCAGAAATGGGATGTGCTGCTGCCCATGCAGGTGGGATTTTCAAGGATGGGCTCTCTGTGTCCCTTGCAGGTTGCTGGGATCCGGCTGTGGCTCTGCACAGCCAGCTGTGTTAGCAGGGACAGGAGTCATGGCCTGGCCACAGCCCCAAGGGGAACAGGATTTGGGCCAAGGTGCCTGTGGAGCAAAGGCCACAAATCCAGCTCAGCTGGGCAGGCAGGGCAGGGAGCAACATCTGGCACATCTCGGGTCTGGGGAGCATCCCCTCCCCTCTTTATTTCTCCCTGATTAAATGGAGGAGAGGAGCCAGGGAAGGGGTGGAGGAAGAGAGAATGGGCCAGAGTAATTCCCCTGCCGAGAGGGTCCAGATGAAGATTAAGCTGAGTTTTGTCCAAACTGTGTCTGTACAAAGGGCTGCAGAGGTGGTTTAGCAAACCTTACCTGTGAGTGGGCCTGGAGGGATCGTGGAATGGTTTGGGTTGGAAGGGACCTCAAGGATGATCTCATTCCACCTCCTATCCCAGGGTGCTCCAAACCCCATCCAGCCTGGACTGGAATCCTTCCAGGGTTGGGGCAGTCACAGCTTCTCTGGGCATCCTGTGCTAGGGCCTCAGCACCCTCCAGCCAGGAATTCCTTCCCAATATCCCATCTAACCTCTGGCAGTGGGAAGCCATTCCCTGTGTCCTGTCCCTCCATCCTTTATCCAAAGTCCCTCTCCAGCTCTCAGTGTTAGAAAGGCACCAAGAGGTGCTGCCACAGCCACTCCAGGTCATGGGAGCTGCTTGGGCACCTAAAGCCAAAAAAAATTCACATTTCCCAGAGGAAGGCACGAGCTAACAGGAGGGCAGGCTTGAGTTCTGGCTTTTCCCTGCTCAGCCCTTGGCTTTTTGATTTCCTCTTTCCTGTGCAGAGAATAGGAGCTGTGGGGCTACCTGGCCCTGCCTGAAGCTATTTGAGATTTTTCTTTAAAAAATGTGGCTTTTGACTAAGTGGTTTTATCCTCTCCTTGCAAGCAGATAATAAATGTGTCTCCCTTTTCAGGGGGAATGCTCTCTGCAGAATTCAGTGTCTTCCTTCAGGTGTCTGTTCTTCCTTCATCCTCTGGGTACTCCCAGGAGTGTTGTCCTTTTGGCAGGATCTGTTTTCTCCCTTCCCACCCTTCCCATCAGGATACACCACACCAGCCCTGGAGTCCTCTGGCTGCGCCCTCGGTGTCAAGATCCTCCCACCTTTTCCTTGGCTGGGGAGAGCTGTGCTGGCAGGGAGAGCCGGCCCCTCCTCGGGAGCAGAGCCAGGAGGGTCACTCTGAGCCAGATCAGGAGCGTTTGGGGATTTGAGTGCTTGTAACCGAGTGTGTCTAGACAGCCAGGAGCCTCCAGTGCAGGGAACAGTGAGTTTTCCAGGCAGTCCCTGGAGTACCAGGGGAAATCTTTCCTTCCCAGCACACGTGTGGGAGAGATGTTGGTGCACACTGTAGAAATCCGCAGGATCCCAAGCTCGTGAGTGATGACAGTGAACTCCTCTCCTTCCCACTGTGACATTCCTCAGGCAAGGATGTTCCTGTGCCCAGTGAGTGCAGAAAAGACTTGGACATGTGTGGAGCAGCAAGAACCTGAACCTGAGAAGCTCCAGGTTTGATCTGTCCATGCAAAATCCAGCTCAGGTCCGTTATGTCCCACCTAAGGGCTTATTGCAAGCCTGAGATTTCCAGCATGTGGAAGCACACAAATATCCAAACCTCTTTTTTTTCACTTGGATAGGATTTTCAGGCAGAGGAAGAGGAGCTTCCTATTTACATTTAAATAATTCAAAGCCCCCAGTCAAGGGGCAGCATCTACAGCATCACTGTCGGGGTGTAACATGTCTTCATCCTAAAAATGATCCCATCCAGCTCCCAGGGAAGGTAATTTTTATTGGTCTTTGCTCAAAAATGCAAAGCTCCACTTCTGCAGATTGCTTTAAATAGAAAAACTTCGGATCTGGATAAAGTTTTCCCAACTCAGAAAACTTCCACCAGTTTGGTGGGAGTAAATTCCACAGTGAGCATCATCCCTCCTCCATCAGGTTCCAAACACAAATATTGGGAGTGGTTGGTTCTGCAGCAGCTCACCGCACTTTTACCTGTATCTCAAAGAACAAAATCGATAAAAATACCCAAAAACATCCTTGAAGTGGCACTTGCAGAAAAAATTCAGGAGTTCAATGACTCCCCAGTGGTTCTGGTTACTGGAGACATCACAAGTGCCAACAAACACACCAGAAATTCCCTCAAAAGCCCAAAGTCTTTTCAAGTGACTCAGGATGCCAGACACTGCAGATATGGAGGATTTGGCATATTTTGTATTCAAGGTCTGCAATTAATAAACAGGAGCCTGGGCAGACTGAGAGCCTCGGCCCCAGCTCAGCCCACTTGAGCCTGTGCCCTGCTGCAGGGGGGGATGGAGCTGCTGCACTTCACTGCTCTGGGCCTGCCTTTTTTTAAGGAAAGTTGTTGGAAACTGGGGCTTTGGCAGTTCTGAGAAGCTCAGCTGTGTTTAGCCTGGGGGAAAAAAGCACCGTCAATGTCTCCATGAGCAAGGATCAAAGCAGCCAGGTCCTGCCCTTCTGAACTGGTGACATGATCACACTGATGGATTTCTCTGGCACAACCCAGACATCTTGGGTTGGAAGCAAATAAATCCACAGTGGGGGAGCAAAGCATCTGATGGGTGCTGCAGCCCAGGGCTCACGCTGGAGTCCTGCTCTAAGCACAGGTTTCCTTTGGGACCCTCACCTGCAGAGCACCTGGCAGCCCTTAAAAACAGCTCCCAGCCCTGGGGCTTGTTTAAAAGCTTTCAGCAGGGATGGGATGAGGGCTGAGCTCTCACATCTTCACTGCTTGTGGAGCAGTGGCAGGGGCAGCTTGTGTCTCCCACAAGTTGAGCTGTCAGTATGGGCTTTTTTTTCCCACCGGAATCAGCAGTTTCTGCTGTGATTTTGTTCCTCTTGACAGAGAATCACTGAAGGATTATGCACAGGTTTGAGTTGCCTCCTGCTTCTCACTCCTGAGGAGTGTGCTGCTAGCGTGTCTCATTAACTACCCTGGGCACACGAGTGCATTATTAATTAGTGCTGGCAGGTGAAGGAAAATGAGGCATCAGAAGTTCATAGAATGGTTTGGGTTGGACGAGATATTAAAGCTCATCTCATTCCAATCCCCTGCCATGGGCAGGGACACCTTCTGCTATCCCAGGTTGCTCCAAGCCCCATCCAACCTGGCCTTGGACACTTCCAGGGATCCAGGGGCAGCCACAGCTTCTGTGTGCTGTGCCTGTGTCTCCCCACCAACACAGCCAAGCCACTGCAAATCTTCTTTCCCTTAAGCAGGATGAGATCCTTATGGTTCTTTCCACATGGCTTTTTCTCTGCCCTTTCGACACTTTTGGTGCTTTTCCTGTGCCTTTTCAGGTTCCCTTTCTGGATCTGGGCATTTGGCTTTCCTGCTGAGCTCCTTAGTGGGACATTGTGGTGTAAGGTCACCTTGCAACGCTCCTGTTCCCACACGACAGCTGGGAGGTGATGGGAGTTGCTGGTTTTGCTGAGCCAAGCTGAACCTGGTGGGATTGAGGCTCCCCTGGCTGCAGACCCCCACTTAATGGGGCTGGAATCCCCTCCACATGCCAAATTCCCCCTCCTGCCATCAGTCCTGTTCCCTTAGGGAATTGCTGAGGTTGGAAAACATCTCTAAGATCGGGTCTTAACAATTTTGCAGTGCTGCTTTCCAATGTCAGGGCATTTAAATCCAAAATCCTCCTGGAATTCCTTTCTGGAGTTCCCTGCTGTTGGTAAAGCCAAGCATTAGCTCATGAGGAAGAAGAACACTCGTGTTTGGTGGTTATTCCCACACATCCTCCCAGTGGAAGCAGTTGTTTTTGCATTTCCTTGTCATTTGGGCTGAACCCTGGAAAAATACCTGCGTTTTTCCACTGGGGACAGACCTCTACTGGGAAGTAGCCACCATTTGGTGGGTAATTCCTTTAGCCTTGTGTGATCCAGGATATACACTAAACCATCTTTGTAATTTTCCAGGACTTCCCTACTATCCACATTAAATTAGATGTCATTAATATCACTGTGTTGGCTCTGGGAGGTATATTGCTCTGCACTCAAAATTTCCCTTCCCTTCCCTTCCCTTCCCTTCCCTTCCCTTCCCTTCCCTTCCCTTCCCTTCCCAACAATGAGCCTTCACTGTGGGA
>JACBWW010000069.1:1905014-1959617 GCA_020086605.1 Lanius collurio
AGGGATGCGTGGGGATATCCTTGAATTCCCTCAGCCAAGGGAGCAGGAATCAGACCGGCTTTTCTTTTTCTCATCCTGGGTGGAGGATGCTGCTGTGGGAAATGAGGGTTCTCCCTGTCCCTGTTATTCAGGGGATACTGATTCATTTCTGGGCACTGGTTGGTTTCACAGGCATCCCTGTCACCTCAAAGAGCTTTTTTCTAGGATTTCACCTGCAGGTTTCTGGCCAGCTCCTGATTTTCAAGCACACCCAGATCGGGCAGAACAAAGGTACCTGGCACATGCCTCACCTTGGTCCCTGTCCCTGCGCTTGAGCACAGGACATGGACTCCCAAAGCACTCTGGATTCCAGGCAGGATTTTGGATGTGAGGGGAGATTCCTGGAGCTCCCCACCAGCTACTGTGGCATCATCACACAGGATTTTTTTTCCTCTCCTATCTGCCTTGTTTTGAGGATTAACATTTAGAGCTGTGTGAATGTATGAGAATTGCAGCTATCTTTTATTTTCATTTTTTAAAGCCTACATGGTTGCAGGGGGAAAAACAACCCCAAAGAGAACACACATCAAAAGAAAGCCATATATAGAACATTAAAAAAAAAAAATTAAGACAATTTTGAATAATAGCAATGTATGAGTGAGATTTTTGAAAAAAATCTGCTGACTTTGAAGGCAGTCTCATGACTTATGAATATTTAGAGCTGACAGTCCTGGATACAGGCTTTTCCTTGAACTTATTTGGAAAAGTGGTGCTAAACTCCAGTGTGTGATGAGCTCAAAGCAGCTCAGGGTGTCAGAGTTGTGTGAACTCAGTTCCTTTAGTTTTGGGGGTGAGGTTTGAGTCATGGAGTTACAGAATGCTTTGGGTTGGAAGGGACCTTAAAGATCATCCAATTCCACTATTCCAGGTTGCTCCAAGCCCCATCCAACCTGGCCTTGGACACTTACAAGGATGAGACCTCCACAACTTCTCTGGGCAACCTCTCCCCACCCAGAGGCACTGAAGTTTTGGGAAGCAGCCCACCGTAGGAAACCTCATCCTCTGAGCATTTTGGATTATGGTCCTGAGATTAGAAAGGGAACTGGGGCTGGTTTAGCCTCCTGCATCCTTATCTGCCTCAGGAGACTCGCATGGTCTTCCTAAAATGCTGTGAGATGTGAGGAAACAGCAATTTGGGGTACACTTCCCCTTTGGAGCATGAGGGAATCAGAATCCCAGAATGGTTTCAGTTGGAAGGTCCCTTCAAGATCATTTATTTCCAACCCTTAGCCATGGGCAGGGACATCTTCCACTAGAACAGGTTACTCCAAGCCCCATCCAGCCTGATGGGGGAAGGATGCTGCTGCTGCTTCCAAATGATTTGGTGTTTTGGAGACTCAAGGCTGCAGGCAGAGCTTAATAAAAAGGCAGGACCAAAGGAAATTATTGATGAACTGGCTGGATTTCCCTGTTTCCTTGTGTACGTCCAGTTTTTGGGTCTGACATGTGCCCTGTGGGATACAGCTGTGGGATTTATCCACGTGTGTGGTGTTTGCCATGGGAACCCATCAAATTTAAGCTGCAGGTGGGAATCCCCAGACTCAGCACCGTGAAATGCTGCAGGACCCTCAGAGAATCAAAGCTTGGCCAGAGCCACCTCAGTACCCGTAAGCAACACTCAGCCTCAATCTGGGCACCCCCAGCCCTGCAGATCTCCTTGTCCCAGGCAGAAAGGGATGCACCAGTTATTTCCATCAGGGATTTCCTGCTTTCCTCCCCTCTGCAAAGCCACTTTGCCCCCACATCCAGGTCTGTGCCCCAGCCAGGCTGTAACTCATGGCAGAGCATCAGCTCGATGAAAGCAGTGGCCAAACCCATGGAGCTCTCAGCAGGTGTTCAGTCCTGCAGTTTTCAGCACTGTGTGGACACAGGTGATGCTCTCTCTGTCTGGCACCAGCCAACACACTGGAAAATGTCATGGAATCACAGAATGGCTTGGCTTGGAAGGGACCTTAAAGTTCATCTCCTTCCAAACCCCCTGCCATGGGCAGGGACACCTTCTGCTATCCCAGGTTGCTCAAACCCCCTCCCAAAAACAATCTGGAGGGTTTTTCCTGGTGATTTTGGCAAGATAAAAAGTGGAGCTGAGCAGATAATGAGCCAAAGGTGCAGCTCGAGGCCTTGGTGTTGGTTTTGTGATAAAGGTCCTGGGGTGCTGCACGAGGTCTCTACTCCCAGGGAAGTACTGCTGTAATAAAGGGATTATACGTTTTTCCAGATGTATTTAGGGTTAGGAGGCTAAGAGGAAATTCCTAGCTGAATTCCTGTCTGTGGGATAATGCTCTTTCCATGATCCTCCCTGCCAAGAATCACTTAATTGTGAGTAATTAAAAAAAAAATTACCCAATCTATGGCAGGGCTTTGGTTTGGCTCAAAAATGCTGAGGGATTTGGGGACAGGAAAATCGAATAAGGGAATAAACAACAAAAAAATATGAACTGAGTGACCTTCCATGCAGATGGGGCCCGGCAAAGAGGGGGATGCTGGAGAAAAAGGGACGTAGGGGAGAGAGGAGATGCTGCTTATCAGGCCAGGGATTTTGGCTGCAGGCAGAATGTCCCATGCTTGCTATGGAGCCAGGGATGCTGTTTGGTTCCTTACAAAAACACAGCTCCTCCTTGCCAGAAGAGTTGCTAATTCTATCATTTCCCTCTTTGTCCTCCCTGCCAGACAAAATAATAATAATTAAAAAAAAAAAAATCTGTGTTTTCTGCAGGGATTTGGGATCGCTGTGATGGACCAGGGGCTGTTGGCTCACTGGTGTGTGTAAAGATGAGACTTTCCCAGGAAAACCTGATGTGTTTGGACAGGGGCTGGCTCTCAGATGAGGTGAAAAATCTGAACCCTGAAACATTTGTGGTCAAAATCTGGGGGGATTCATTAATTTTCCCCTTGCCTGCCAGGGATTTGATTATGGACCCTCCAAAATGTAACACTTAAAGCAGCAAAATGATTCCAACTTGTAACTTTATCCCTGAGAAACCAAAAGTTTTGCTCAAGCCTCATCTTGTATAAAACAGCAGAGGGAACTTTTGAGATGTACATCCCTCAGCTGTGTCCCACCAAGGAAAGATTGGATAGTTTGAAAAGTGGGGTTGAAAATGCCCTTTGCTGATTATTTGCCCTGGAGATGGGCATCAAATGGTTTTGTCCTGAAAGTGCTTTGAAATCACACAAAGATCTGGAGTTGTTGCACACCTGTGCTGGGTTTTGGGGATGGACTCCCTCATCCCTGGGGCAGCCTGGTGTATTCAGAGATGCTTTAGTGAAGCATAAACCAAAGTGGGATTTTCCTGTGGTCCATCCATGCTTATCCTGTAACTCAGAGACCCTGGCACCAAGGGGCCAGGGAGGGTTGGCACAGGGACATTTAACACTTCCAGGGCTGTGGATTTAAGCTCCTGGCAATAATTTCTCCTGCTTTCATTTGAGATGGGTGCCTGGAGCCCTGGGCATGGGTGGATTTGTACCTGGAGGGGTTGGATGTGTTGCAATGAGATACACGTGGATATTGTGCACATTGAGCCTGTTCAGGGCAAACTGCTGGGCTGAGGGCTTTAGAAACACTCCTGGCATTGTCAGAAGAGGTGAGAGCTGAAATTGATGGAGGGAAAATATGATGCTGAGGGAAATGGGTGGGGGAGGATGGAAGAGGAGGGACATTTAGGTTATGATAACCACGAGGGCAATAAAGCAAATGTGAGGCTGGGAGGAGCCTGTGTCTGTAATCTCCTTCCCCAGGTGTTGATGCATCCATCTGGTTCTGTGGCTTGGATTCTGTCCAGCCAAGGGGAAAGGTGAGGAGGGGGCAATAAAAAGTGCTTGCATTGATTGCATCTCTCCAAACTCAGAGTTTAGGGTTTGAGTTGGAAGAGACATTAAAGTTCATCTCATTCCAGCCCCTGCCATGGGCAGGGACACCTTCCACTGTCCCAGGTTGCTCCAAGCCCCATCCAACCTGGCCTTGGACACTTCCAGGGATGGGGTAGCCACAGCTTCTCTGTGCCAGGGACTCCCCACCCTCAAAGGGAAGAATTTTTGTGGTTGATGCAAGGTACTCACTGTTCCTGTTTAATTAAAACTCGGGCAGAGGTGGGATTACAAGCAGCCAGGCTGGGATGGACTGGGATCACCGGGTGGGCCAGATGTGCCTCTCTGCCTGGCACCGAGGGGACAGGACCTCCTTGCACCCACTGAATTTGTGTGGTCAGAGGTTGAACTCAATGATCCTGGAGGTCTTTTCCAACCTGAGTGATCCTGTGATTCTGTGAAGTGGGGGGTGGACCTGGGAGGGATGCCCAGATCTTGGAGCAGTACATGGCCAGTAGATCCCTCCTCTTTGATCAAACCAGATGCCAAGGCAGAGAAATGTGGACAAAGCCAAGGTTTTGGTGGCCTGAAGCGACCCACTGGTTGCAGTCTGTCCCAACCAGGAGCATCCTCTCAGAGCCTGGTTCAGCACTGCCCATCGTCTCTCTGGGACGATTTGGAACAGCAGATTATATCCTCACTCCCTGGCTGTAAAACCCTTCTAAACCTTTTGTAAAAAGCCTGGAGGTTCTGACAATGCGTTCCTCATGAAAAAAGCCACAGCAACTGTCTGGAGCAGGCCTGGCTGTGATCTCGAGCTGCCTGGGAGAGAGCCGCCAGCAGACGGATGCCTGCGGAATAATAAGGACTCCGGTGGCTGTGGAGGACAGGACAATATATTTCTGCAGGGCAGTAAAACCCACTCAGTGCCAGGCTCTGGCAGGAGCTGGGGCTCTGATCTGCTCCTTCCCCATTTCCAGGAACAGTTTTCCATGAATTCAGCCCTGTGCTTGGCACAGAACATTCCTGACATCCCATCCTCGAGGTGATGCTGAGCAGGAGCTCGCCTGGACCCAGCGGGTTTTGGGGACCTGTGGAAAGAGGATTCACCTCAGGGTGCTCAATTTGTGTTTAATCCCTCCCACCCCCCTCCCCTAAATCATGGAGGAAGGGTTTATATGTGGCTGTTATGGAGAGGGATGCGGGAATTTATCACGCTCCAACTGCTGCCAGTGAATATTCAGACAGGGCTCTGAGCGGTGAAGGATTTCTGGATTTATGGGAGACGGAGCACAAATGTAAGGTAGGAGTCAGCTGGGGATATTCCCGGATCAAGCAGTTTAACCTGAAGGACTGAAGGCTCTTAGGGCTGGTGCAGGGGCATGGGGAATGCCATGAGGGATGGCCAGACACTCCCTCCCCTCTTGGGGCCAGGGAGGGCATGTCCACAGGAAAAGCAAAATTTTCTGCTTCCAGGCAGCTGCACTGGAGAGAAGGGGAGAGATGTACAGATTTTGGGGGTGGGATTTGATGCCCAGCACCCCAACCCTGAGCAACACTGGCTGGAGGTGCAGAACAGGAGCAGAGGGCACCTGCATTTCCCTGTGGCCATGCCACTGGCAGCGCTCTGGGTCCTCTGCTCCATCCCCTCCCACCAAAGCAGCAGCCCAGTTGTGAGCCCAGCTGGGTTTTTGCAGCTGGGGAGAGAGGCTGAGCTTACTTTAAACTCAACAGAGGCTGTTCTCACCCAGGATTAACCTTTTCCCTGACCACACTGAAATCCTGGTGCGCTGCTTTCAGTGCTGGTGGGGATTCCCTGCAGCAACCCCAGCTCTGCACCTTGTCCCCAAACTGCGCATGAGTCCTGCACCCAAATCCTGCCTTCCTGGCTGATTTTCCATTTTAATCTCTTGTACTCTCAGTATCTTTGAGTCTTCACTGGCTTGGAGATGTCTTTTTTTAAATTCTCTCTCTCTCTTACCCTTCACGCTGCCATCAGCTTTCTGACACAGGGGTTTTATTGGAATAAAAGCAGATTTTTATCTCCCAAGCCTGTTTATTAAACTCTTCCCCTTCTTTCACAGCGAGCTACCACCCACCCTCCCGGACGTTTGTCGATTCAAATCAGGTTTAATCAACTCACAATATTGGACACAGTAAAATTGGATTTTTGAAAGCCCAATAAAGTCCTGCCACTGCTCTGTGCTGTAGCTTGAGGAGCTCAGATTTCATCACATCGTGTCGGCAGCCACAAGGAACAGCCCATGAGAAACTCATCTGCTGGGAGCAGCAAGCTGCTAAAAATGGATGGAGCCTCTCCCAAAGAAATATTGACTATTAGTATTCCTATTAACATTCTGCTGTCAGAAATGACCAGTGGTAATAAATATGGTTGTGTCTTTTCATCCCTCTGCCCATTCATCACTGTCTGCCTGAGCTTCCCTCCCTGCCCAGCCTGCTCCCCATTGTGCACATGACCCCTCACTTGCCCCCATTTCTCTGCCCAGGAGGAGCTGTTTGCCCTCATGTTATGTCCTTTTCTATAATAATAATTTTTATTTTTATATTTTTATTTTTATTTTACAATTTGGGTTGGAAGAGACCTCAAAGCCCATCTCATTCCACCCCCTGCCATGGGCAGGGACACCTTCCACTGTCCCAGGTTGCTCCAAGTCCCATCCAACCTGGTCTTGGACAGTGCCAGGGATGGGGCAGCCACAGCTTCTCTGGGCACCCTGTCCCAGGGCCTCCCCACCCTCACAGAAAGGAATTCCTTCCCAATACCCCATCCAACCCCGCCCTTTGGAAGTGGGAAGCCATTCCCCCTTGTCCTGTCCCTCCATCCCTTTTCCAAAATCCCTCTCCAGCTCTCCTGGAGCCCCTGGGAATGGAGGCTGCAGACCCTGATATTCACCTGTGGATTCCAAAATCTCCACAAGAGCTTTTGTGAGTCTATGCCCGTGGAACAAAACCTTTGGGGGACTTTGGGCTGGGGATTCAGCATCACTGGTGCATTTAGCTGTGGGTCCCATCCCTATCCCAACATTCCCATAAAGCCGTGGCCAAAAGGACCAGCTTGCTGCTCTGAAGGAATTAAATGAGCAGTGGATGTCTCAGCTGCTGAAAAGCAACATTTCAGTGGCTGGGAATGAATGGTGGCCGGCCACTTTGGGGTAAAAAATACCATAAAGGCAAAGCAGGTTGTGTGGGCCTTTTGGGATGGGATGGGCTTTGCTGGGCAGAGTACAGCGCACTTAGACCTCCTGTGGTCCCAACCAAGCAGGAACAGTTTAAATTTTAATAAAGAAGAAGCACTAAATCCCATTTTTAAAGTATGTTTTGAATGGCTGAATCATAAATTAAGGTCAAAATACAATTTCTAAATTCTCAAGCTATGATGTAGAATTAGCTTTATTGATCTTCTCCATGATTTGTAGGAGCTCCCATCATTGTTTGGACAGTTTTATCCTGGAGTAATAGACTTCCTTTTGGATAATTACAGTTCCTACATTAAATTTCAATCTTCTGTCACACTTAGATGATCACACTTAGATTCTGTTTCTTTCTTTAGTCGTACATACTCAGTAAACTCTGGATAACAGCATTAATTGTTTTAACACTGGAGTTTCAAGGCCTACTGAGGCAAGTTCGGGGGTTAATCATGCAAAAAAACCTTTAATCTTCAACATCAGTGGCAACAATTATTTTATAAGAAATGAACACCTATTTTAGGGAAAGAAAAATCCAAAGAGGTGATGTTGATCCATCACAGAAGATATTTAAAGCTGGTAGGTTGAACATGTCCCATTTCAATGTGTACCTGCGTCTCACCCTAGGTCATGGATGGGATGCCAGCAAAAGTGTCACCTCTTCCCTCTCCCAGCCCAGCACCGTGGGTGTTTGAGGCTGTTAATTAACCTTTACCAGAGTATGAAAACAAATTCTCCCTCCAGAGCAAGCATAGGAAGGTGCTTTATGGCTGAAGCTGCAGCCACCGCCGTGTCAGGGATATCTCTGCATCTCCCAGCCTGGAGTGATCTCTCCCTCCAGTGCCCGGTCATTAAAAGGAAATTAATTTCACCAGGCACTGACGTAAGTAAACTCTCAGATTCCTGCTCTGTTATGACTGTTAACCAGCTAGATCTCACTTTAATAGCTTATTTAAAGCACTGGGCTCCTGACAGGCCGGGTGATGGATGGAGCTGTCAGCGCTGCTCCGTTTGGAGAGGAGAGGAACATCTCTTAAACCACGAGCTCTATAAATCAAAAGGATGAAAACCAGCCAGTGCATTTTCCTGGACAGGAGCGTCTTTCTCCCTGCAGAGTGTAACAGGCGCTGAATTGAGGCTGGATTTATTGGGTGTGGAACCCCTTTGGACAGGTGCTGGAATGGGAGGGAATGGGCAAGGGGCAGCAAAGCCAGGAGGCAGCCAGACCTTGGGGATGCCAACCACACTCACTAGCAGACCTTTCATGGCAATTCCAGAGCCACTGCTCATGGAAACAGGGAACTGTTGCTTTTCCCTGTGGTCAATGCTCCCAAAAACCTGTGTGCTCCAGGACTGCACCCTGCCTGTGATCCCTGGAGGTCTGGCAGCACCTGAACCACCACTCTTGTGCCAGTGGGAAAAGTTTTGCTTGGAGAGGTGGTTCTGGCCCTCGTTCAGCCCATGGAGCCCAAGAAGAAAATGAACTCTTGGCTTTTCCCAGCCACAAAACCACCGTCATGTGGTACCAGGTTGAGCAAAACTAAATCACCATCCCTGGAGAGATTTAAAAGACATATGGATGTGGCACTTGGGGACATGGGTTAGGGGTGGGCTTGGCAGTGCTTAGGGAATGGTTGGGCTCAATCTTAGAGGTGTTTTCCAGCTTTAACAATTATATCAAATATTAGCAGGGCAGATCACCACTGCTCTGGGTTCTGCCATACTTGAGACCCTGCTAGCACTACAGCCTTTTCTCCATATTTTTTCCAGGCTGCCTTTCCCACCGAGCTGATGGATGGGAGCAGGAGCCACCCCCACCCCCCTGCAGATGAGTTATTTGCAGTGCCTCAGTTTTGTTTAATATTGAAAGACGTACAAAGCGTGGCTCTGACCTAGATTGGAGCTCTTCAGGGGAAGGCTGTTGGCGGGCTCAGGAGAAGCCAGTGGAGGCAGGGCCTGTGCCTTGCCATGGAATGCTGCTGCTGCTGCTGTGATAAAATAATCATTTAGGGATGGGAATTAACCCACTTAATCAGCACCGCTCTGGGCTTGCTCCTCAGTGAGTGCTCAGAGGTGACTTGAGGTGCACAGACCCTGCTGGGCCCCAGCGGTTCCTGTGGCTGCTCCCACCCTTGCCTTATTTCCAGAACTGCAAAATGTTTGAGCCTCCTTTTTTCCCCTTTCCCTTTTCTTTTTTTCTTTTCCTTTTCTCCTTCCCTTTCTCTTTCCCTTTCCCCTTTTCCTTTTCTCCCCTTTTCCTTTTCCCCTTTTCTCCTTCTCCTTCCCCTTCTCCTCCCCTTTACTCTCCTCCTTCTTATTTTCCCTTTTCTTTCCTTTTCCTTTACTCATTTTTCAGTCCCATTTTCCCCTTTCTGTTCCTTTGCTGGGGCTCTCCTCTAGCAGCCCCCAGCTCCTTTGGGAGCACCTGCCCTGCCACTCTAGGAAAGCAGAGGGGTCCTTTGGACTCCAAGGATGGACATTTTTTAGAAAGCACACCCAAGGAGCTCTTTTTAGGTCAGAATATGCATTTTTAAACACTTCCCATCATGTCCCAGTCATCACAGAGAGGTTTGTGTTTGACATACAAATCCTGGAATGCTCCCATGGCTCCTCCAGGCTTGTTCTAAATCCCTTGGTCCTTCCCTTTCTGGAAGGAAGAGGCATTTTGTGTCACAGCAGTGGCAGATTGTGGCTCCCTGTTTGTCAAGACCGGGGTTTCACAGCAGAGCTGTCGAAGGAAAAGGGAAAACTGGTGAACCACATAATTAGTTTTTGATTCAGTGATTAATATCACTTGCAAACAGGTAATCACAACCCGAGCAGGCTCTTCCATGATGTTCTTCCTAATGAACCAGTGTGGCTGGCTGGTCCTTTGCCTTTTAATGGGAACACAAACACTGGGAGCTGCTGCTGGAATAAACAGAGGATGTAACAGCCAGAGCAAAGCTCTCCCTTTGGGATCAGAGACTCCCTGATATCCCCCAGCAGCTCTTGGCCTCTGCCTCATCTGACACCATCCCCTTGCAAACCCCCAGCCCAGCACCCTCCTGTCACCATCTGGCAGCAACAGAGGCCCTGCCAGCCTTCCCTGCCAACTGAGAATTCCCAATGGCTTTCCACAGGCAGCAATCAGCCCATGGAATCGTGTCTTCTGGTAGGACCAGGAGCTGCAATTCAGAGCACTTGTGCACGAGCCACGGGTATGGGACGGTGATGGCTCTGTAATCTTGTCCTCCAATAATCCCAGAGTGCAGCTGCAGAGCCCCGACCCCCGAGCCGAGGCCTGCCCTCATTTCACTGGGATTTAACGAGGCTGGAGGAGCACGCTCCAATTGCTCTGGGTTTTGCAGGCAGGTGGTGTGGCCACAACAATAATTTGGGGGAATGTTGGAGCAGAGGAGCTCAGTGTCAGGATGAGCCCAGGAGCAGCCCCAGAGTACTCCCAGCCGGGATGGAGGGTGCTGCAGCTCAGTTCCCCATGCCCTAATCCCCATCCCAGCAGCTGGGGCTTCTCTTTCTCTCTTTCACCCCTCTTTTCCCTTCCAGGCGAGTTCTCCACGGGGGCTGAAGAACTGCCTCTTCCCACGGATATTTTGCGTGATGAATTTCCATGGACAGGCTGTGCCCAGGCTGTGGGTACCGTGGATGGAGATGACCCCCTTGCGGGAAGATCCAGGCACTTCTTGGGCTTTTAAAAATAGCAACACCAATAACGATCCGTCTCCCTATCAAGCCCGGAGGGGAAGGAGCTTGATTAGCTTATGGATCTCCTCGTTTGCGTGACAGTGACCGCGGTGTCCAGGGAAGGGGACAGAGGAGGTGGGGATGTGCAGGGGCATATCTGGGAGCAGCCAGGAGGGAAGACCCCCTGGACACATCCATGGGTTGTGGGGTGGCTCCGTGTTTTTGTCCCCAAAACGCCCTCGGAGGGTGGTTTTTGGCTGGTTTTGGAGCTGATGGATGAGCGGGAGCCTCCTGGGCGCCGCGCTGGGCTGCGTCACCGTGATCGATGGCAGGAAGAAGGGGACACAGGGACGGGGAGAAGGATAACAAATGCAGGAATTTGTGAGCTGTGGCTGCTCGGTGCCAGCCTGCCACGTGTGATGAGTGCTGCGGATCCCGCTGTGTCCCACCCCTGTGTCCCCGCCCCCCACCCCAAGGTCTCCAGGGAAGCCCTCCGAGGTAGGACGGGGGCTGCTCCCAGCGAAAAGCTGCTTTGCCTTCCTTCCCAAAACCCAAGTTGATAACACGGAACAGATCATTTTGCAGCCTGCACTCGCTGCCCTCCCTGGTCCAAATAAAGCCCCAAAGAGGTGCGAGTGGCAAGGAAGAGGGGCGGGTGTTGGGTCCCATCCAGCCAGTGTGGAGGGCATGGGCATCCCCTGGCTGTGGATGGAACACATGGATCACGGGTGGTTCCGTGCATTCAGCTGGTTGGAATCAGCCCTACGGCCCTCGGGAGCGGGGCAGGGCGGTGGCACTGCCGGGAAGCTCGTGGGATACGGCAAATGTTGTCTCCCGATGGCTGGGGAGGGCCTGGCCACGCTTTAAAAAAGTGATTTATGCTCTAATCGGTCTTGAAGCTTCATTATTCCGAGCATTAGCGTGTCTGAGCCACTGGCCTTATTTGTTAATGTACTGAAAGCGGCAGCAGATGCGCTATTTTTCATCTGTGACCCCATCAGCTCGCTGATTCATCTACTTCCATTTTCATTTCCCTGTCATTGATTTATTAATGATGTCTTACTTATATGGGGCTCCTCTGGAGGGCTCCTGTGGCCCAGCCCCCAGAGGGATGCTAGAGGAGCCCTCTCCCCTTGCCCAAATATCCTGTTTTTCAAACCATATTCATCCTCAGTGTTCCAGAGATCAGATGCTTAAATCATTTAGTAACTGTGGCTTGTACAATTTGTGGGTGATTTGTCTGCTGAGACAACAACATCCTTTTTTCGGGGGCAAACAGGGTAGACCATCCTCCAGGGATGTATTTGGGAATTAGAGCACATGGGGACTCCATCCAGGAGCTCCACAGGATGCAGAGGGCAGATGTCCAGGCTGAGAAAACTGACTGGCCTTTTCTTGCTTTCCTCTCCTCTCTGGGCTGGTCCAGCCTGGAATAATCCCAGGGGCAGATTTTGTGCAAGAAGCTCAATTTCCTCCTTACTTTGAAAATCTGGTGAGGAGTTTGATCAAACTGTGGGGAGATTATATGGATTTCCTTGGTCAGGCACATCCTTTCTACACTGCCTGTTTGACCTGGGTCATGCTGGATTCATGAGAAATTATTTATTTTCTGCACCCTATGCTGAAGAAATGCCTTTATTCCCACGCCTGTCTGAAGAGTGAGCCTTGAGCAGGTTATTGGTTTGCTTTTGCATTCCAAGGGGATTTTCCTCCTGCTCTGATCCAGTGATGGATCTCCTGGACAAGCCACAAAGCAGAGGGAGGTGCAGTGACCTGGGAAGAAGCTCTGGCAGGCTCTGTCCCATGGGATGTCTGTCCCAGGCTTTTGGCATGTCTCAGCCTTTTGGCTCCTGACCCTTTTTTCCCTTGGCATTGCACTTTGAGCTGCCCAGAGTGAACTCTGCTCCTGCTCACTGAAAAGCGTCTTTTCACTGAGCAGCTCTGACCTAATGTCTTCAGAAACCAAATTCTGCCATGAAACACACACAGAAACCTCCTGGATCTAGGGAAGGGCATTCTAAGCTTATTCACTCACCCTCTGTGCCTTTATTCACCAGCCCTAACCACCACCCCCTGTCCCTGTGACACACTCCTTGCTCCCACCTTTCCTGCTGGGAAATACTACCTGTTTCCAGCTGGATCCCTGGGGAAACTTTCTCAGGCTTCTGGGGATATTTGAGGGATTTATGGTATTGGTGTTGATCCCTGAGCCTCAGATGTGCCAGAGATCCCGCTGCTCCCTCTGATCCCCTCTGATTCCCAGCCTGGTTAACTCCTTGGCTCTTTGCACAGCAGTCAGCTCATGGCACAGCATCCCAGCCTTTGCTGGAAAGTTTAGCCTGCTTATTTTTTTTGCAAGAAAAACAAAATTTCCCGTATTTTTTTCCCCTTTGCATCCTTCCCTCATGATGAATTTTAGGAGCTGATAAGGGACTCGCCGGCCTGGAGCCATCAGGTGTGTTACATTATTGGCACTGCAGACAAGCCCTTGCTGATTTATAAATGTAAGTACATTTCCTAATCAATAAATCAACATTAACACTGCTTTAAATAGCCACGACATGGCGAGGGAATTTGCTGGGCAGTTCTTTTTCTTCCTGGTTAATTTACTTTGTCCCTGTAAAATTCAGATTTTCAGGGGGCAGATCCTCACCTCAGCACCCTAGATTCTCACCAGTGCCATTTCCAAACACTTCCTTGGATTAGAGTCATAGAATCTTGCAATAATTTGGGTTGGAAGGGACCTAAAAGAAAATCCAGTTCCAACCCCTTTCAAAGTCCTCTGTGTCCAGATTGGGTTGGGAATTGTGAGAAGGGAAAACAAATGAACTTGAGGTTTTGTTCTCTTTCAGAAAGGAAAATATCCAGTGCCACAACCAGGCACTGGTTATTAAAAATTCTGTAAATGTGCAAATCAGCCTCTTTCCTCAAGGAAGGGGCTTAGAGGAGACCAAAACCCCAATGACCTGCATGGATAACTCCTGTCCCCCCCCGAGTGAGCCAAGACCTGCTCCTGTGAGCACAAACCCCACATTTATGGCCTGCATAGGAAAATTTCCCAGTTTCTCTTTTCCCTATAACATCTTGAAAACAAAACGCCCGAGCACCTCAGGCTCACCTTCCCTCACAGAGGGTGAAGGGCAGATGCTGCATCCCTGGAGCACCTCGCTGCACCTCACATTCCCCCTTACAGCCCCTTGGGACAGGGGGTATGGATTAACCTCACACCTTTTACAATTTTCTTGTCCAAAAGCAGTTTGCAATTTTACAGAAACAGCCTCTCCATCCCTCTAGAACTGGTGTCTCTTTTTGGCTTCCCCTCTGTATTTTCTCTCCCACTATTCTGACTGCCTTTTTCCCCCCTCTTTTTTTTTTTTTTAATACTTTTTTCCTATTTCCGCCGCGCCCCCCCCCCCCCCGCCCCCCTTAGCTCCAGCATCCTAACAGCTCGGTGCACAGCCTTGGGAAAGGGAAAAGACAAAAGCCAGGCAGTGATGTGGTGGCTTGGGCTGCCCTCTCTTGGCCTTGCTGAATGTTGCATAGAGAAAAATCCCCAGCTGGGGAAAAAAAAACATCCACCTTTCTTGACAGCATTTTCCTCTCTACAGCTCCCTCCCTACTGGAGAAGGGCTGGTTTGAAGCTCTTCCACCCCCTCCTTTCATTCCATGGTGGTCAGGTTCCCTGTTTTAAGGTCAGGGACCATATTGTGACTCCGTGATTCGGGCACATCTGTCTGCCAACTTCCTTAATGAACCTTTTCAATCTCGCTTTTGGCCCGGCAGCAGCTCTGAAACGGCCCTTGGGGGAGTAATTAAGGATTTTTTTTCCCCCAACATTTGTGAATGTGACCTCCAGCTTGGCCCGCTGACGGTGGAAAGGGCTGCAGAGCACATGTGATAAAGGCACGAAATCCCCCCGAGCCGGGAGGGCACGGGGCTGGATGGAGCTTGGCACATCCTGCCACTCCTCCTTGGCAGGCCGGCTGCAGAATCTCATCAGCCAGACGGAGAAAGGGCAAGCCCAAGGTTATAAGCAAGCTCTTCTCTCTCTCTCTCTTTTTAAATTTATTTATTTTTTTTAAATATAAATTTGGTGAGTGTTGATCTGGGTGACTTCTCTGCAGCCTGCTGGCTTTTCCCTCTGCAAGGTGCAGCTTTGGGTGGAGGGGGACACTTGATGCCAGACCCCAGCCTGGCCTGGGACAGGGCTGCTTCCCAGGTTTTGAGGCTGGGTCAGCTCATCGGTGGTTTTCTCTGCCATATCTCCAGTTTGTTGTATAGTTTGTGGTTTTTTCTTGCTGTGAGGGCTTTGCATTTGCAGAGAAGAGGTTTGGAAGGTGTCTCTGCCCACGGCAGGGGGTTGGAACTAGATTGTTTTTAAGGTCCCTTCCAACCCAACCCCTTCTGGGATTCTCTGCTGGTAGTACAGCAGACACTGAGGATCAGCATCTTTCCTTGGGCTCCTGGAGCAAAAACAGCTCCAGAAAAAAAGTGTTGTTTTCTTTTTTTTGCTGAAGCAAAGACTTTCTAGTATCACTTCATGACCAAGCACCCTGTGGCATCCAGGGCTTGAACCTGCTGCTCCCTGCAGGAGTTTGGGTGTGCCGGGTGTTTGCAGAGGTGGGACCAGGAAAAATAAAACTGAGAGACACGTCATGTCTCTGACCTGTTTTGGAAACAGCCATGTGGTTTCCAGGCATCCCTATCTCTGTGGGGCCAAAGGACACATTGCTCCCTGTCCCTGCGTTTGTCACACAGACCTGATAAAGCAGCCCGTGATTGCTAATTTCTCTGCTGGGTTTTTCTCTGGGGCCCTTATCAAGATGGCAGATAAGATAACTAGAGGCTGAGAGAGTGGATACCTCAGATAAAAAAAAATAAATACTGTGCTCTGCAAGTCCCCTCCCGCACCCATGAGTTTGCTGCAGCAACAGCCAATATGCCTCTTTCCTTTCTCCAATTTTTTTACAAAGTAATGCTCTGTTCCTGATGGACACAAAGCCAGAGAGCTGGGAGTGAAAACACGTTTGTTTGTGAAAATACTCATCCAGGAGCTCTCTGGCTCCTGCCCAGGGGTTTGGGGCTGAGGGCACTCCTTGGCTGGGACTGCATTGCAGCTCTGAGCCAGCTCCCAGCACTGGGATCATGCTCCAGTGATCCTCATGGAGCAGCAGCTGCACATCCTGCTGCCACCCTGAGCTGATGGTCACGGGCCCTCTGCCACGGACCGAGCACCTGGACCTGGGGAAAGGACCCACAGCATCTCCTGAAGCTGAAAAGCCAAGGAGATTTCTTAGCTCAGGCCTGAGGCTTCTCAGCTCGTTCCTCTTCTGGCTGGTTGGCTCATGGGAATGACCTGTTTTACTCCACCACTGTCCTGGCCACCCTGTTCCAGGGCTTGGTCACTCTTTCAGTGATGAAATTTTCCCTCATATCCAACCTAAACCTCTCCTGGTGAAAATTGAGGCCGTTCCCTCTCCTCCTGTCCCTGTTCCCTGGGAGCAGAGCCCGACCCCCCCTGAGCCCCCTCCTGTCAGGGAGTTGTGCAGAGCCACAAGGTCCCCCCTGAGCCTCCTTTGCTCCAGGCTGAGCCCCTTTCCCAGCTCCCTCAGCCGCTCCTGGGGCTCCAGACCCTTCCCGGCTCCGTTCCCTTCTCTGGACACGTTCCAGCCCCTCAATGCCCTCCTTGTGAGCGGCCCGGAACTGCCCAGAGGGTTGGAGGTGCCTCAGCAGTGCCCAGCACAGGGGACAATCCCTGCTCCGGCCGCGCCATTCCCGATGCGAAGGGCGCTCCAGGGGCCGCGGTCACCAACACGCCCTGGGTAACGCACTCCGGACGGCGCTGCCCACCCACAGCTCTTTCCAAAACGCTTCCGATCCTTTGCCGAAACCCTGCCTGTACTCGCAGCCGGAGCAGACCCCTCTGCGCTGCGGCGATGACCCAGAGCTGTTCCCGGCGTTGGTGGCACAGGGAAGGGGCGGCGGGGCTGCGGCTGCCGGGCTCCTCCATCCCTGAGCGCTGCTGCCATCTAATGCCCGAGGCCGGCACCCCGCAGCAAACGCGGGAGGCGAATTTTGGAAGCTGAGACAAAAAGAATGACCCCCTTCCTTTAAGGGGTGTTGTTTGTGCGGGTAAAGGATGCCCCTTCCCCAAGTACCAGGCTCATGGATAACTGCGAGCAGTGGGTGATGCCTGAAGAGGCCTCCTAGAAACAGAGACTGGACAGGAATAAGGGAATGAAAGCAGGTATTTATTTGAAAGGCCTTCAAAGGTACCCCTGGGAAGTCCAGAGGCTGCTGCCAAGATGGACTCCAGGATGGAGGAAAGGTCACGAGTTCTTCACACCTTTATAGGTTTGGTTCATTTGCATATCAGGGTTAATTCTCCATTTAAAGCTTCAGTTTAATGATGTAATTCCCCTCACTTGCCCCCGTTTAGAGGCTCCTTGGTTTATACTTTTTGGGCCCAGGGCAGTCTGGGTGTCCTTGAAGATCAGACATGGAGAGGCTTTGTTGTGTCTGCCTGGCATGAGAGAGCAGAAGGTAACAGGCTGCAAGAAACTTCAGAGTTACACACTAAGCAGTACAGAATTTGAAAAATACAAAAGTTGAAACCTAAGGCATTATAGGAGCATCTGGGCAGGGATGCAAGGTAGCCTGGAATGCTTTTAGTTGGTCCTTTGGGCTGTGCACACCTGAAAATTGCAGGAAAAACACCCTCCGGGTCACCACAGACAGGACTTCAGTCCTGCTGGGGGTGCTCCCCACCAGCCCTTTTTCTGCCAGGGAGGGAGAGATGATTTCTTGGATAGAATCGTGTCATAAAATCCTAGAATGATTTGGGTGGGAAGGGACTTTAAGGAGCACCTCATTCCAGCCCCTTGCCATGGGCAGGGACACCTCCCACTAGCTGGTGACTGGGATGATGGGCTGGATGGGAGATCTGTGTATGGAGAAGGGAGTTTTTTTCAAGTCAGATCTTCATTAATCTCTGTATCTGAGTAGTGTTGCTGCCTGTAATAACTTTTTGTTTATTTATTACTCACTGAGGTGCTTGAGGCTTAGTCCTAGGCAGGAGAAAAGACTTTTTCCTTTAATTTTTCCCTCACCACTCTAAAGCCCTCATCTGCATACAAACCTTTGGTGGTCACAGGACATCCACCCACTGTTTCTGAAACTCCCCTTGTACCTCCTGCCAGGAAACCATTTTTTAAATCTTTGCCCATCCCTTTGAATAAACCCAACATAAAAAGAGGTTTTCTCCACAACTTGACGAGTGGATGTTTATAATTTGGGGATGAAGCTCATCGGGAAGGAATGGTGACCTGGAGACCCTCGTCCTCTGTGATCACAGAGCCATACCATGGTTCTGCAGCAAAGGGGACCCTTGAGAGGGGGCAGCCGTGTTGGCAGGGAGCTGTGGGGGTCAAACTGTGACACTCTGTGCCCTGGTGCTCCCCAGGGCCTGGCCAAGGCTCCCTGGGGCCTTGTCCCCTCCCCATAGGCACTGGCCAAAGCCATGGCTGTGTGCAGAGGGATTAGGTAACACCAGCTCTGTGTTTGGGGTCTGAGTGCTTCTTTCAATTTAGCTTAACTCGGTGAGGAATTGACTTAAACTAGATTGATATAAGCCACTCTTAAAAGATTTAAGCCCCATCATAAGAGGATGTGCTCATGGGTTTACACTGTATTAACCCAGGCTTTTAAATAACAGCTCCAGGCTAGGTCTATACTTGGTTTCTATCCCAAATTATTGCAGCTCAGGCCTGTCTGAATTTTTAATTGAATCGGTGAGAAATGTTCATGTGGATTCACTTACACTGGTGGTGAATTGTCTTGCAGTGGTATGGCTCTGGGAGCCATCCAGTTCTCCCAAGAGTGGGAATGAGGAGGGCTGCGTGCTCAGAGGGAAGAGGGTGTGTCAGCCCAGGTATTGATTAAAGTATTTTAATCAGCAGGAAAAAGAAACGACCCAAAATTTCAAAGAAAAAAAAAAAAATTAACCTCCTTCACTCTTTCCTGTGGCCAGCAGCCCCTGAAAAGGAGGGAGGACAGAGATATCTTGATTTATGAGGCAGATGGGACACTTAGCTGGGATGGAGCAACGATTCCTCTTGTGGGGGTGGTTTCCCCACAGTTTCCAATTCTAAACCCAGTGATTTTGGCTAACGCTTGCTTTTTAACACCGTGCCCATTGCTGTGCCAGCACCTTGCCCTGCTCACAGCTCTGGCTGAAGGAGATGCCGGTCCCACACCAGGAGAAAGCCACGCTCAGCTGCAAAACCATCAAGTTTTGGTTAATCCCTCTCCCAGCACAGTATATCCTTTGCACGAACACACCACTGCTCTCTAATAGTATTAATAATTCTCCCTTTATTTCTCACTCAAACACTCTTGGAAGGATCATCCAATTTAAATCACAGCTTCTCTAGTTAGCGTGTGTCACCACGAGAGGGCAATAAATCACCTAATTACAGTGATGGAGCCGCTGTCCTTTCACAAAGCCACCCATGATGAACTTAAATGGATTTTAAACATTAATATAATAGGCATTTAGTAAAGAATGGGAAGGAAAAAGAACATTTTAAACAAGCCAGCAGGTTCCTCTGAATGTATTTGGGATGCGGGGCTTGGATTGGCCACCAAAACCATCCTGATGTGCGGCGCGACGCTGGAATTAAGAGCGGGGAAGGGAGTCCTGCCTCTTTGAGATGCTAATTCAGGTAAAAGCTCATTTTGAGGAGTGCAGACGTACTGACCCTAATGATTCGGAGCTATTTGGAGAGCTAATGGAGGGTTACTAATTTCAAAGCATATCAATCTCATAAAAAGTGAAAGGAGATGGTTCCTTACTCAGCTGTCCTGGGGGATGTCTGGGGGATCCCTTGCCCCTTTCTGAGCAGTCTGCTGGCTCCACGTGCCAAAATGCTCTGCTACACCCACTGCTACAGCTTGGCCCTGTGGAAGCCAAGGAAAAGCCATTTTATCCCTCAGGCTGTTGCTGTCAGGAATGGGTGCTCTAATCCTGGTACTCTGACCCACAGCCACTCTAACCCAGGCGTGTATTTTTGCTGTAAAACAATCCCACTCTTTGCTTCGTTCCTCAGGGTGGGGCAGCAAAACACCTGGCAGGTGTTTTGGGGTCCCAAATGTGGCCTCTGGTGGTGGCAGGAGCATTTGATTCCCACCTCTTGGGGGATGAGTTTTTGGGATGACCTTGGTCGGTTTCTGGCTGGGGGTTGCTTGAGGGGCAAGGATGGGAGATGTCACTGAGTCACCCAAATCTTGTCTTGGCATTCATCAGTCTCCTCAATGTCCTCATGTTCCCAGTCTTCCCAGCTTCCACATGCCAATAGGGCATCTACCCATGAGGCAGGAGCAGAAACCACCAGAAACAGCCATTCAAAGATGAGGGGAATTCAAGGGCTACAATACTGCCTGTTGCTGGCATATTTGGGTCATATAATCCCTTTTATTTGCTTTCCCACGCTTGGATGGATGAGACATCGAGCTGGTGCACCTGTGGCCCTTGGAGACAGGGAGACACCAGGGCCTTTGTGCAGGAATCCAAAACAGACCTGGATGAACTAAGACCAGAAATGAGCAGTTACAAGTTCTCAAAGCCAGGGCTTCTGGAGACATTTAGGAGAGCAAAATTTGGCACAGAGGTATGAAATGGAGAAGAGATGGGGAAGCAGCAGCACTGGGGACTGGGTTGTAAAGGCAGAACAAATCACAGCCTAAGGCTGATTGGACAGCAAAGAAAAACTTATTTGGGGTGTTTATTATAGAGAGAGCCACATGTGAGACCTGGCAGGGAGTGGTCCTGCCTTGTGTGCTCCTACCAGGCACAAGAGAAGCCTTGTGTCCAGCTCAGGGCTTCAAAACCTTGTGAGCAACTCGTAGGGAGTCCAGAGGGAAGGAACAGAAGTGATGCTGGGCCACAGCTGGTGAGGGGAGATGGACTATAAGCCTCCTGGAGCAGGATTTGGCTCTCCTGTTCCTTGGGGAAAGGTCAAAGCTGCACTCAAGGAAAAACTGGTTTGAGTTGGAAGAGCAATGACAAGATGAGGGGACCATGTGCAGCCTCTGCCTTGGAGCTTTCCAAGAAAGGGAGCTCCTGCAGAGGGACTGGGTCATTCAGGCCTTCTCCACTTTGTGGTCACCAGGAGCAAAGCAAGACTGGTGGGAATGCTATCAGCTCCATCCTGGTGCCAGAGTTGGGAAGGACTGGGAAATGGTGCTTGCAATCCCCTTTAGAGCTCTCCTGCAGCTCTGTGTGTGCCTGAGCCCCGTGGCTTTGCACAAGGCTGGTGATTGGCCTTAAACCACGAGAAACAGCAGTGAAGCCAATGTCAATCTGTTAACAAGGCCCACAGCACAGCCAGTGCCTCAGGGCTGCAGGAGAAGGGAGAAGCTGCCAGCAGGAGAAGGCTTTGGGACAGGACATTCTGCTCTAAGTAGCATTTAGGGAACACAGGCAGCCCCTGCTAAAGGTTGTCTTGTGAAATAAGGAGATGACGAGCTGAGGGTCACCACTTGCCACAGCAAGTCCCAATGTAGAGGTTTAAGGAGCTGGAGGTTATGAGTTCATGTGTAGATTTATCCTCTGTGCTGATATCCATCCACCATGGAAGTCATGGTCACCATGGCAGCAGTTTTCAGCCTCTTCCACTGGTGTGAGCAATGGGGTGGAGGAGAACAGTGCAGTTCAGGTGTGGTGTGGGTGATGGACACCCTGGTAGGCTGTTTGCAGTAGTCCTGGGTGGATATTTCCCTGGATTTCCCCTGGCCCAGCACTGAAAAGGCTGCGAAAGTGAGTTCAGTCCTGAGTGGAGCATGAAACAGGGGAGGAGAACACAGAGACACAGAGCCCAGCCAAGTTCTGCACTGATTTTCATAACTAGTAAAGATCCGGTATGAATATGAGATTGAAAGGCCTCAAAGCTGATTAAATCTGTTTGATATTTGCGGGTTTCCTCCCCCTCCCTCCCCTTTGTTAAAGGACAGTCTCCTCCTTCAAAGTGAGTGATGGTCTAAAGTCGTAATGCTGATTATTGCTGAGATTCTCACACAAATGCGGTGGGGAGAAGGGGGGAAGAATAAAAATCCCTGTAGGGTAGTTTAAAGTCGGCGTGAGTAGTGTGTAATCTACCCAACAGGATTGATCCAGGTCAGGCATTAAAGGCTAAAATGGATTAAACAAAAGACATTCCCCTTGTAACAAGAAGGAAAAACTTCAAAGGTGGGATTTGTTCTTGTTATGACAAAGGAAGTGGATTTACCAAGTGCCTGGGGGCACACACCCCTCCGCGGCTTTCAATTTGCTCGAGTTGCTCTGAAGAAACAGGACAAAATGCGTGGGGGTTGTTGCCGTGCGCCTCGACGCTGCCGGGGCCCTCCCCGGGGTAAGAACGCTGGGTTAAGAGGATCGGCTTGGCATCGCCTTTTCTTGTTTTGTTTTGTTCGCTCTTTAGGGGGGGAAAGAAAATAAAAAAAGAAAAAAAGAAAGGGCGGGGCGGGAACAACAAAAGGAGGGAGAAAGGGAGGGTTGGTGGCTTGTGAGAGAGATGTGGTGGCTGAGGGTGGTGGGGACAGGTGGGACAAGTGTGGACAGGGATGAGATGGGATGGGAAATGGGAGTTTCAAAGCAAAGAAAGACCAGGTTGTCCCAGACAGGCGCAAAGGGCTGGACCTGTTTTAAATACCACCCGCTGCATGAAGTTGCCCTTTCCCTCCTACTCCTCACTGGTCACACCATGGCCAAGGTCAGTGCTGACTGTCCCTGGCCAGTGGACATGAAGCTGTGGGCACATTCCCATCTCTGCATGGACCATGAGGGAAGGAATGGGACCTTCAGGCCAACAAATCTCACCAGGCCAACAAATCTCACCAGGACTCCAGGTGAGCACTACAGCCACTTGTTTTTACAAGACTTGCACCCTGCCGTGGGGGGATTATTCTTTTCTTTCTCGTTCTTGAACCCACTCCAGGGTGAAGCTAATTCTCCCTCCTGGCTGGGAAAAGGTACAGTGGCAGTAGGCATGGTGACAGCAGGGCATGGTGGCAACCAGTCATGGCTGCAGTGAGTCCTTCTGCCTGCAATAACAGTACCTCTATCTTCCCTAGGTGCTGCCACCATCATGGGGGACATGCTGTGACACCAAACACCTGCAGGACTCAGTGAGGAAGCCCGTAACACTCAAAACCTTTCCCAGCATTGGGCTTTCATGAAGCCTAAAATGCCTCTTGGTGTCTGGTGCAGCCAAATCTGGAGCATCTCCAGATGAGCTGGACTGGGCTGTTGGGCGATCCTGCAAAGGTGCTGGATGGTGGGAATGTGGTGGCTTCCATGTTCTCTCGTACCTTTAATTGCTGTAATTCAAACTGCAGTCTGTTTGGAACCTAACCTGTGTCATTTTGAGCTATTTCTTGAAGGGAACAAGCCCCACGGTCTAATCTGTGTGATCACAGCCGAGTTAAGTTGCATGTGTCTGTGGGCCCCTGTGTGTGTACAAGTTTTCCATACTAAAGCCAGGTTAATTCTGCTGGGAAGTGGATCCTTGTTCTGGTGCAGCACAGGGCTGTTGTATTTCTATCTCATTACCCAGGTAATGCAATTAGAAAATTGGGTCTAAGCTGACATCAAGAGGAGAGGTCCCCAGGTTTGCACAGCAACAGGACTATGGCGATTAAATGTGCCACACTCAATTACTGATGTGTGAAAGCATCTTTGTGAAACTCCGTCTCCATCCACATTCTCCAAGATAACCAACAGATCTGAGCTGCAACTCACTGCTTTGAGGACAGAGAAGGAGGGTTTTTACAGGGGCCTGGAGTGACAGGACAAGGGGGAATGGATTCAGACTGGCAGAGGGCAGGGCTAGGTGGGACAGTGGGAAGAAATGCTTCCCTGTGAGGGTAGTGAGGCCCTGACATGGGTTGCCCAGAGAAGCTGTGGCTGTCCCATCCCTGGTAGTGTCCAAGGGGTGGGGCTTGGATCAACCTGGGATAGCGGAAAGTGTCCCTGCCCAGGGCAGGAAGGTTGGAATGAGATGGGATTTAAGGTCCCACCCAAACCTTTCTGGGATTCTCTGAACATGAGCTGCTTCTCCCAAAGTGTCAAGCTGAGGAGCTGGGAGTGGGCTGAATCATCTCTTCAGGGCCTCCTGCTTGGGCTCAGCATCTTCCTCAGGAGACTTTCTCAGGCAGAGAGTGGGAGGGGCAGGGATCACACCTAGCTGGGAAGGACACTGGAGGACAGATGGGGATAAACAGCAAACAAGGTGCCCACAGTTACCACAGAGCCCCTTTCCCTTTTCTGCAGTGTGGTTATTTCCAAAGAGCATGGCCACATCCCTTTAAACACAAGTGTAAATTGTTCCTGCTGAGGTGAGGACAAATGACAGAGCTGTGGATCTACTCACTTCAGGAACCCAGGCAGGTCCAAAGGATCACCCCTGGCTGGAAGCAGCATCGTGGCAGAGCAGTGGAGGTGAAGAACATGTGTGAAGGTACTGCTCCATGCTTAACTTCTGACCTCCAGCAGCAGCTGGGGAGGGTGGCTGGTCCTGTCCTTCTCTGACACTGCTGCCTGGACAGCTCTTGTATTTAACCATGTCTGTGCCGAGCTTTAATGATAGAATCATTTATTTCTGTTTGGAGGAGTTGTGGAGTGATTCCTGCTGTGGTTTGTCCAGCTCCACGGCTCTCATCCCTTTCTATCACTTCCTGAGAGCACTTCATTGTGTCCTTATATCCCCCAAGCTTTGCTGGGGGAATCAACTCTGCTCAGTGGCTGGCTGGAGGGACAGGAACGTGGGGTGGTCTCTCTGCCAGGGCTGTGACTGTAAAATGTCCCACACAAAGGCCCAACCTGATTGTCCAGAGATGGGTTGGTCCAGGTCACTCTATGCCTCAGTTTCTCCCCCCTAAAGTGGGGGTGTTGCCACACCGTCCTTCTTTCTGTCTTCTCCAGGCAGAGGACAAGACACCCTATGGCTCATTAACATCCTCCCACACTGTCTCTCTGCAATATTTTATACTTTGGGGTCTTCTTAGGGGTCTCAGTTTTATATTAAGGTCTTGGAAGTCTTTTCACACCAAATCACAGAATCACTTATGCTGGAAAAGGCCTCTAAGATTGTCAAGTCCAACCTTTGACTGATCACCACCTTCTCAACCAGATCAGAGCACTGAGTGCCATTTTCTGGAACACTTCCAGGGATGGTGTCTCCTGGCCAGCCCATTCTAATGCTTGATAACTCTTTCCATGATGAAATTCCTCCCAATGTCCAACCTGAACCTTTTCTGGCGTAGCTTGGGGCCATTTCCTCACATTCTGCCACTGGTGGCCTGGAAGCAGATCCCGATCCCCACCTGGCTTCAATCTCCTTTCAGGGAGTTGCAGAGAGGGGTAAAGTCACATTTGACCCTCCTTTTCTCCAGTCTGAGCCCCCAAGCTCCCTCAGCTGCTCCACATTGTCCTTCCACTCCAGTTTCACATCTCATGACAGGGCAGTGGGCATGTGGCCAATCCCATCAGCCCCTAACATGTTCCAGGTGGTCTTTCCTCACTCCCAGCTCACTCAGGGCTTTGAAAATCCCCTCTACCAAAGCCACACCATTGCACAAACTCTTCCTTTGTATTATCTCAGCACCTACCAATGCACTGGGGCCACCACACAGCATCCCACCAGGAGGACTTGAGGGCTGCAACTCCTGCATCCTCTGCGGCTCTCCCACCTCTTGCTCCTTCACAGGTTTCTTGGAAATCCTGCTGGGTTTTGTTTGGGTGTTCACAAACACCCTCTTGCCTGGGTTTATATGTTTGCCTCCCTATTTTCTGCTTCCTTGGAAGGGGCTCGTGCGTCCCGCGAGCTTGGCATGCTCTGAAAAAGATAAGCGTGAGTTTTGCGTCTCCACAGGTGAGCTTTCTGTGCTGGCATCAGCAAGGGGCCCTTGCACATGGGGAAAACATTTGCCTGATTATGCTCTACCACTGCCAAAGCTCCTGTTGGCACAAGGTACTCTGTGCAATCAGCTTGAAAAAGGGGGAAAAAACACAAAAATCGAGAAGGCAAAGGAGGTGCGGAGTTTGTAGGATATGGGGCAGTTGGGGAAGATGAGAGGTGGTGCTAAAAGAGCAGAAACACAGGGATGCTGGGCACCATGGGGCAGAAGATGGGAGGATAATTCCCTGTGGCAGGAATATGCCATCTGTAAAAACCCATTTGGGCTGTTTTTATAGGAAGCGAGGTGGTAAAGCTACATTCTTTAGCAAATAATTTAAATATTGCCAGTCACGTCACATTGTGGTTGTTTGGAAATAATTATATCCATATCACAGACAGTAAATAATAGATGTGCTTTCACTAACATTTTATTCATGTTCTGTTTTAATATGGCAAACTTAGAAGTAATTTAATCTCCCAGTAAATTGAACTGGTAGGGGGTTCTTCACACAGAAGATTGCAAGTTATTAATTCTAGGCAGTCTTCATCTTGTACAATTAGTCACTGTTTGCAGCTGGAAATGTTTTATTAATTTTCCATAGCAGTTGATTTTCCACAGTTTTCTCAGTTTAAATTAAGCAGTAAGAGCCGCTGTTTCTTCTTAAATAAATTTCCTTTCCACAAAAATACATGCCTCTGGCTATGTCAATTTTCCCGTTTGATTAAAGTGCCAGCAGGCAATTAATAACTTAATGCATTTTAAAGTACTTTTGGAAAAGTAATTTGAATAGCCAAACTTGTATATTTGAATTGATTGTTGCAGAAGATTTAACACACATTCTTAAATCACAGAACCTTGTAAAGGACAAATGAAGAGTTGCAGAAGCAGCAGCCCCTTCCTACACTTCCTACATCCTAAAAACAGAGGGATCTTCTAAGGCTCCTTCTTTTCTGGGATTGTCACCCAGATTGTGGTCTTGGCAGAGGGGTTGAGGCCTGGTTCATCTGGAGGGTTGCAAGAGAAGGGATTTGCTGCATTGGATGAACTCCTTGGAGATGAGGGCCTTGGGAAGCCCTGAGGAAAGGACCTGCTCTGGTAAATAATTGTCTCTTCTCCACTGCGTGGGCTGGGACATTCCCAGTCCCAATACAGGCTCCCACTGCCAGCAGGAATCTGCTCTCAGGTGTGTCCCAGAGGGTCCTTATGGTGATTCAGACCTAATTTCATTGCACATCCATCACAGAATCACAGAATGGTTTGAGTTGGAAGGGATCTCAAAGCCCATCCTGCTCCAAGCCCCTGCCATGGGCAGGGACACCTTCCACTATCCCAGGTTGCTCCAAGCCCTGTCCAGCCTGGCCTGGAACACTTCCTGGGATGGGGCAGCCACAGCTTCTCTGGGCAACCTGTGCCAGGGCCTCACCACCCACACAGGGAAGAATTTCTTCCCAATACCCCATCCAAATCTACTCTCTTTCAGTTTGAAGCCATTCCCCCTTGCCCTGTCACTCCATGCTCTTGTAAAAATTCCCTTTTCATCTTTCTTGAAGGCTCCCTTCAGGCACTGGAAGTCACACCAAAGCCTTCTCATTTCCAGGCTTAGAATTCCCAACTCTACCAGAATTTAGCCTCCAAAAATTTTGTCAATTAAAAACCATTCCCCCTTTTCCTCTCACTGTGTGCTCCTGTAAAAAGTCACCCTCCATGTTCATGTCCACAGCCATGGTTATATCCGTGCCCATTCCCATGTCTATCGATGGGCAGGCTCAGCGGGAGCAGCTCAGCACAAGCCCCTCCTGAGATTCCAACCCTTCCCTCACACAGAAACACGAACCTCAAAAGGTCACTTCACCCATGCCTGGCTCTCAGGTGGAATCAGCAGCTTCCAAACTAGACAGATGAGCTCTCATGAGACCCTACCATGTCCTCTGGGCACCCATCCAGGCTATGCTGCCCTTCCAATGACTCCATCATGGCTGTACCTCCTGTTGGATGCATTTTCCCAGGAAGTTGTGCAGCGTGGCCAGGTGTGCTGAGGCCATGGCAGGCAGGTGAGCAGGGTGTTTCCCCTCCCACACCTGACACCCTGATCCAACAAAGCCCTTAAGCGCCCTCATAAATATAACCAGATAAACACCCCCTTTGAGTCGATGGCATTATTCCTCTGCTTGCCTTAAAGCAGGCGCTTAAGGACTTTGTTGGATTGGATTTGAAATGCTTTAGCCCTCATCTTTATCTGCCTTAAAATCAATCTTGGAATAGGGCTGTCTTGTATTTGTTATCCCTTTCCAGACATCAGCAATTCTATCATGTTTCCTCATTTTTGCAGAAGTTGAGGGACACTGTGGCATCATCCAACTGTGAGGAGCTGAGGGCACCACAAGACACAACTATGAATTTCATCTGGTGCATCCACGAACTGGAAAGAGATTATTTTTCTTGATGCTGAGCTGGCTTCTCTGACCATCTCAGTGTAGATCTGGAGCCAAGTGTAGGGTGGCAGGAGGGGAAGGGGTGGGTGATTCATGTTGTGGCTATCAGCATTTCACACATCTGAGAACACGGCGTGCCCCAGCTGAGAACTTCAATTCACTCAGTGCCAGATGAAATGACAGCTGTGTTGGATTGATAAAAAATAATAATCATGATGAAATAATAGGATTAATGCCAGCTAGTGCTATTTAACCAAAAGGTCATTTTGACAGAGGTAACTTTTATCAGGAAGCATCAAAATATCAAATTCGTTTCTGATTTTTTGAGGAGAGGGCACTAAGAAGAGAAGACAAAGTGGGGATGATGAATATGCCAGGAATTTTCTGGGCTGTGGCATTTGGCTGGAAGCAGCTCCCAGTCTGCAAAGAGCAGGTTCCCAGCTCTAGGGATATCATGGCCAAAGCTCTGCCATGACCAGCACCAGGCTCTGTGTCCCTGCTGAGAAACTCACCCTCAAACCATACTCCTGTGGGTGAACTATTGGGGGTTTTATTTTTCTCTCATTTCTTGAAACTGTGGGGTAGTTTCTGATTTCTCCACTAGAAAACACCTTTCTGCTGGTCTGGCAAACCCAATTCAGCATCACTCCAGTTCTCACCTGCCTTTGGTGACCTGTCTGGTCCCTGTGGGCAGCCTTGGCTCTCAGCCAGGGCTACTGAGGTTATGCCAGCACTGACTACTTTGCCTTTCCTCCCTGGACTGGGTTTGTGCCCATCTTAAGGATGATGGGGCTAAAATATATTTTAATGGAAAAAAAAAAAAGGGTTTTATAACTCTGCTCCTTGCCTGGGGCTGTGGCAGAAGGAGAAAAGTTGATTGGGAGGAATAAGTCTTTAATTGTGTGTCTCTCTTCTGCCAGTGGTTTTGTAGGATCTCCACCTCTCTGCTTTCCCAAGAAGCCTGTCCTGCAACCCTGGATTTGCCCAGTGGGTCTCATGTCCCTCCTGGAGGTGGGACCCTGCTGCCAGGGGACTCCTTCTGGGCTCTCCATCTGTCCTTGCTGTGCCATGCATTGCCCTTTTTGCCTCCTCTGAAGACCAGAGTGGTGTCCTTGAACCTCCCATGCACCTCACTGCCGTGTGCACTGTGTCCAGGGATGTCACCAATGGCTTCCCCACACCATGAGCAACTTGATGAGCTGAAGGTGTCCCTGCCATGGTAGGAGGGTTGGACTGCATGGCCTTTGAAGGTCCCTTCCAACCCCAGCCATTCTGTGATTCCATAACAGCCTGCACCTTGCCATGCTGCATCAACCTCAGCTTTTATTTTTGGAAGTCCCTTGGCGTCCCAGGACCAGCGCTGGGGGTTGTCCCCTCCTTGCCTGCTCCACCTGCCACCTCCCTGCTGCTGAGGGTGGTTTGTATCTTGCTGGGTGTGCACCCTCCAGCAGACCCCAGTTCAGCCCCAGTTCAGTGAGTGAGTGGTGTATTTGCTTTATTTTTTTTCCCTTGGAAGTGAGAGGGGGTTTCCAGCAAATGCCAAAAGTGGGTTTTCTCCTGGATTTGGCTGCTGAGATGGGGGACTGTGCTATTCCAATCCAGGAGCTGCTCTCCCACTGCTCCCAGATCAAATGCAAACAGGAGCTGTGGGAGGCCAGCCCGTCCCTAACTGCGTGAATCCATCTGAAGGGAAGAGACAAAATCCCCAAATCTTGAAATAATGAAAACAAAGATATCCAAGTAATAAAATCTGTGAGAAGCACAAAGACAACATAACTCAGATCTCAGCTGGCTCAAAGAAAGTGTCCATTAACAAGGGATTAGCGGGAGGGAAGTACACAACCAGTCAATAGGAAGTGAAAACACATCACACAGTCACCTCATATCACAGCCCAACACAGGGTTAGGATGAAGGATGTGTTGGTAAAGTCAGAATAACAGCTACTCCAGAAATCTATAAAAAAAAAAAAAAACCAAACAAAAAAACCCAAAACAAAACAAAAAAACGCTGCCAAACCTGCCTTTGCTATGGTGCCAGGTTCTTAAGAAAAAAAATCTGTTTTCTTCTTGAAAAACAGAGATTCTGCTTGTCTTGGGGCTATCTCCTCACAGATTTGGAGCTTTGGGGTGCCTTCTTCATACAAATAGGAATAAAAAATCAGTGAGATTGATTGTGTTCTCTCCAGTGCTGTTTTTCAGCTTGTCTGAAAGGGTCCCAAACTCTTCCTTCCCGAAATTGCATTGTAATCACTTATTTGAAAGGCACTGGTGGCTTGTGGAGTATTTCTTCAAAAGCAGGGCAGGAGCAAGTGCTGTGTAATTAGATATGCAGAGAGCGTAGTGTGTGTGGGTGATACATTCATTTGGAGTAATTCACACACTTGTACTTCCATCCTTATTTAGAGATTAAACCAGTTCAGCTCCTCAGTGCTCACGTCTGCCCAACACCCCCGTGGACTGCAGGCACTGGGGTCCCTCCTGAAGCCACAAAATATCAAACCCCATCCTAAAATGCTGCTCTTACATGAGTGTTCAGAAGCAAAGCCATATTTTAGTAACTCAGAGTGTTAGCTCCTCCATGTCAGGAGTATGGGTGAGAGGCTGGGTGGTACCCAACACCCCTCCATGGTGATTCACAGCCCCCTGGGGGGGGTCAGCCCAGCTGCAATGGAAACAGGGCCAGGTCTAAAATAGGGGCTTAATCTGAGTTAAAATTAAATGGGCTTAATCTGGTCTTAGTCTGAAATAATACCTCCGGTGTTCTGGATGTATCGGCAGAGGGCTGGCTGGAGCAGCCGCCGTCCTTCACGAGTCCTGGGCAATGCTGCCAGGCAAGCTGGCTGGGACAGCTGCATCCTGCTGCCTCCTGAAATGATCTCTGGGTCTCTGTGGCCACCAGCAGTAGGGGTTATTATGCCCTCATCCTGACCACCCTCTGTAGGTTGGAGACTTCTGAGTGCAAGACCGCGATTTGTTGAATTTGTAGGTTTGTGAATGCCCTCACAGGCCCGCCCTGGAGTCAGTGGAACTCCTAAACCAGTGCAGGTGCTGTCGTAGGTGGCACACAGCCGTGGGCCCAGCAGCTGGAGGTGTGCTGGGTGTGGCACGTGATTCCCTCAGGGCAGTGGTCACAGGAAAAAGGAGCCCTGAGCTAAAAGCTGTGGGTTAGCTGCCCATCCTGCTGGATGCAGGTGAAACCATTGACCTGAGCCTGGTAGAAAAGGAAAATGCAATGGGCACAACAGAGAGGGAGGGAAGGAAGTGTGACAGACCTCAGGCACAGGGTCACACTGGCAGCCCAAGCGCAGTAGGACCCTGGTGGGGCTCAGCCTGGGATCAGACACTTGCACTTCCAGCATGAGCAAAAGTAGCAGGAGGATGTTTCAGGAGCAGATGAGAAGCTCTCCCACCACCAAAGTCTGTACATTTGTGGGATACGCTGAGCTGGAAGGGGTCTACGAGGATCATCCAGTCCAACTCCTGGCCCTGTAGAGACACCCCAACAATTCCACCCTGTGCATCCCTGAGAGCATTGTCCAAACATTTCTGGAGCTCTGTTAGCCCTGGGGCAGTGACCATTGCCTGGGGACCCTGTTCAGTGCTCAATCATCCTCTGAATGAAAAACCTTTTCCTGATATCCAACTTAACCCCCCTGACTCAGCTTGATGCCATTCCCACGGCTAAAACCCAGTGAAAGCAGAAGGAAAGCTTTTAACTTTCTTACAGCTGCCTTTGGAGCCAGGCTGAGCCCTTATCCACCCCAAAGCCATCTCAGTGCCCATCAGAGGCATCAGCAGGTCCTGCTAAAGACCTTTCCCAGCTCTTCCAACATCCCCCAGTGAGGGAAGGTTGTGCACCCAAAGCCTTGCACACAATGCCAGAGGATCTGGGCACCTGCAGCTCAGAGGCTTCTGCTCCCTGGGTTTGCAAACTTGAAGCAAAACTGTTTCTCAGGACATGTGCCCTGAATCCTGCTCCACCCTGATGGATTTAGGTGAGCATTTGTCTGAGTGGCATCATCTGACATCAACTGGCACCTCGGGCAACAGCTCCTGGGTTGGGGGAGAAGTTTTACAGCTTTGCTTTGCTTTTTGCCTGGCAATTGGTGTGCAAATGCCTGCTCTCCAGAAAATAATGTACATTGTCCCAAGGATTTATGTGTTGCCAGCTGCAATTTATGAGATTCTGCAAGCTCTGCTGGTAGCTTTGTATACTGATGGTTTCATTTTAGTGTCATCAGCCACAGATTATGACTGCAAGGGGTGCCTGTCTTTAATCTCATTTTTGAAGGAATTAATGTTATTAGTTTTGATGAATTAATGGTATTTAGGTGTGCAAGGTTAGCATGAATTAATGTCCACCTATTTCTGTTGTGTGGCTGACTATTGTAAAAGGACTCTGGTAAGCAATCTTTACACAGTCTCTTTTTTTCTTCCCCTTCTTTCTTTTGTAATGCTCTTTTAGGAGCTTAAAAATAATGTTTGAGGGTTTTTTTTTCCTCTTTCTTTTTAAGTAAAAAGAAATATTGAATATTTTCCCCTGGGTAGAGCTGACATTAACTTAGCCACTGCTGAGTCACGGAAGGCTAACAAGCATTTGGGAGCCCAACCAAAGGGCTCTGATTTATGGATGCTGCAGGTGGAGGAATAATTCATGGCATAGCTCAGCTTTCTGGGGAGGTCTGGCATTGCTGAGAATTGTGGATTTAATGGCTGAGGGAAGAGCACCAGGAGAGGAGGTACAGGGAACCTGCCACCTCCAAAGTGGGTCACAAGAGTGCAGGACCACAGGGGATCTGCTGCCCTATGGAGTCAGGGACCACAATTCCCTTTATGAGCTGTTCACCTTCTGCTTAAACAACTTTGTGTTAATTTTACCTTAGAATCATTGAGTCACAGAATGGTTTGGGTTGGAAGGAAGCCTAGAGACCATCCCATTCCAAACCCCTGCCATGGGCAGGGACAGCTTCTCCTATCCCAGGCTGCTCCACGCCCCATCCAACCTGCCCTTGGACTCTTCCAGGGATCCAGGGGCAGCCACAGCTTCTGTGGGCATCCTGATGTGCCAGGGCCTCACCACTTTCACCCTCAGGCAAGAATTTCTTCTGTATATCTAAATTAAATTTCCTCTTTTTTGGTTTAAACCCATCACATTCTTCTAAACCTTCCATGTTTTCCATGTTGTTGTTGTGTTGTTTGATAATTACAAAACCTCATTTCTCCTGGCTGATCCATGATCATCTTAACCTGGCTTGTTTGGGGTCCATGCTGTCCATCAGATCAAGGCAAGTGTGCTTCTTCCACTTGGTTGAGATGATTCTCTATATTAACATCACTTTTATGGTGGGGGACAAAAAATGGTACAAATATTGCAAGCTTCATGTCCAAAGGTGTGCAACAGGACACATTTTGAATTTCTGTGCCTGGGCTGAGAAGGCTTAACTTTGAAATGGGTGGACAATGTGTTGAAGGTCCTGACTGCCACTCCATCCTTCAAAAGTAAGGACAGACAGATGTATCTGGCTCTTTCTTAGCCCACCCTGGACAGAGCTTGGCATGGGCATTTCACAAGGTTACTGGGGAAAGATTAGACAGGTCTAATAAGTTTGGCCTCTTCTAAGAGTTTGTACTTCTGAGTACAAACAACCTGTCTGAAAACAGGCAGCAATATTCACTTCCAAACCTTGAGGAATAACCCTTCTGGCAAAATCATTTTCTGGAATAAAATAAGCATAAAATTGGGTTCTGAATAGATGTGCCGTGAACACCTAGACCAGATATTTATTTATAGATCCCTGGCAATGGTCAAGGCAGGTTGGACAGGGTTTGGAACAACCTGGTTTAGTGGAAGGTGTCCCTGCCCACGGCAGGGAGTTGGAATGAGATGAGCTTTATAGTCCCTTGCAACGCAAATAATTCTATGATTCAATGATGGTCAACAACCTGGGGACTGAGAACACTGATCATTAAAAACCCTGAGTTTTCTCTGCCTTCCCTTGGCCCCATCAGCTGAGGACTTGGTCTGTCAAAAGATACTTAAAAAGATCCAAGACCTGGCAGTGGTATCTGGATGGAGGGAACATTTTATTGAGGATTTTTTTTTTTTCCTAATGAGGAATATCCAGGAACAGGCAGTGAATGCCTGTACTGCTGCAAGGATCCAGGTTTTATTTTGCCTGCCGGTTTGAAATGCTGCTTTGTCTGGTGTCAGCTACAGAGTCTTCCCCAAAATTGGGTTTGTTATAGTGCATTTGCTGAAAAAAATTGAACACAAAAGATCTGAACCCCTTTACAAGGGAAACACCTGCAGTATGTGATAGGCTTCTTTTTCCTGTATAGGTATATTTAGGAATAATAAAAAGTCTGTGTAAAACTGCCTTGAGCTGTTCTTTAAGTTAATTATCAGTTCTTTTGGTACTATGAATGGCTGTTCAATGACACTGTCAGCGAGTGGAATGAACCAAATTACTTTAATTATGGAGTAATTGCACAGAGTGATGGTAATTAAATCTTGATCAGTTTAAGTGAGTGAATTAATTGCTCCAACTTGGAATGCACATGGCAGCAAGAGGAGTTGTTTTGTAGTTTAATTAACACCAACCACTAAATTCTTATCATATCTAAAATGCAGACAATTAATGAGTTTGATTCTGCTCTCACCTTAATAGGAACCAGGACAGAATGCATGCTGAGAAAGGTAGTTGTGGTAGCAAGATGACAGAAAACTTAATATTCCTGTCAGTGGTGGAGATACATTAGCTATACTCTCTGCTTTGCCTTCCAGTGAAATGTGAAAATAGAAATATTTCCATATAATTAGCTGCTGGCCCCATTTTGTTTCAATACTCACTGATCTGCTGAACAGGAGACATTGCCAAATTTGTTAATGTTTTAAACTTCAGTTGCCTGTGTTTCCAGGGGATATTTTAGCCTCTTCTCCCTGTGTTGTCCAGCATGCTGCTCCCAGCCTGGATAAATGAGCTACCACTTTCCCTGTGCCACGTGCAAAGGTGCTGCCATAATTTTGGGGGTGTGATGGTCACACAGACCACTCCTTGATGCAATGTCCACCTTCTGCTTCACCTGACAGCCTCCCAAAAGTGACTCCTCTCATGGGGAGGTCTTTGCTTCTCTTCCTTTCACCCCTGCCATGGCAGCGTCTTGCTGAAGGGTCAAGGGGACATAAAGGTTGTGATGTTGGCATTGGTGCCAAAAGAGAGGAAAGCTGCAAATGCAACCCACAAATGTTTGCCACGCTGGTGACACTGCTTAAGGGACACTTAAATATAAAGAAGGAGGGAGTTCCCAGCGGATGATGTGTCTGTGGGTTCAGAGTACTAATTTTTAGCTTAATCACAGAGATTAGAGGAGGAGGGAAACTCCCTGGACTGATACCAAATTAAGAACTCAGCTTAAAGGTGCTTTTAAATAGCAAAATATCTGTCCTGAACACCTGCCTGGGGCATCTCCACGCAGACAGACAGCTCCATCTTTCACTAATAGCATGAGGAGGTGCTAATTTACTCTGCAGAGAGCTGGTGGAGGTGTGACTCTGAGCTGGAGCTGCCGTTCCTGAGTTCACACCCACCACCATCTCGCCAGGGCACTGATGGCCACTGGCCAATATCTTGGAGGGCAGTGGCCACTGTCGGAATGCCATGGCTTCAGTGGCACCAAGGTTCTACAGGTGTCAAGTATTTAATTGGAATTTGTGCCCCTGAAGTCTCTGAACTTGTCCAAACACAGCAAATTTCCCAATACAGAAAAGCAGGCAGTGGTGCGACCAGGGCCACTGCCCAGCTGGCAGTGCCAGAGCAGCTGCCTCTTCATTAGCTCTGATTTCTGCTTCCTCAGTAGTTGATGCTCAGAGCCAGCACTGTCATGGATCTGTAACACTGCTCTGCCCAAGGCCAGCTCTTGATCAAATTTTCCACATCTCGTCCTGACCTTGGTCACGTTCCCTCACTCCTTCCACATCCCCACTCAGCTCCAGGTCTTGGACACAGGCACAGCTACAGGAGATAATTCCCTGCTGAGTGATATCTCCTCTGATTTGAATTGCTGTTGGTGGCAAAACACCATCTTTTGGAAGCGAAAGAAAGAGCCTGCTGAATTAGAGGTATTTCTCCATCCATTTGTGAGATTTCATGGAGTTAATTTGAATGCATGGCTCCCGTGGCTGCCATGACAAAATCAGAGCCTTGTAGATGGCCAAGGAATTCCCATTTGTAGGGATTTTTGATCCCCCAAGGCATGCTCAGCTTACAAGCCACGTAAGGGGTTTAGATAGCAGCTCCCTCCTCCTCCAACACCCTCAGACTCACAAACTCATTTTCATTTACTTCGAAGTGTTTTCCTACTGTTTTCCCAAAACAACGTGGCCCCACAAGGCCTGGGGCTCACTATCCAGCATCCTTGATTTTATTTTAATTTTTTTTCTCTTTCTTCTTTAGTGACTTTACTCATGGACTGGTGTATGATGTTTGCCTGGGTTAGTAGTTTTGTCCTGAAGATATTTGAAGGCAAAAGGGTTTTTTCATTCTGAAAACTGAGCCTCCTGAGTGAAAGGCCCTGTTGTTTGGTTTTTGTGGTGCTGGAATAATTGGCCAAAGGATGTGCAGTAGCTCAAGGTTGCTGTTGAAAGCAGCATTACAACTTATGTCCACACCAGGAAGGGCTGTCTGAACTGCGTGATAGGGTGGGAAATGCCAAACTGTAGAATCACAGTATCCCAGACTGGTTTGGGTTGGAAGCGACCTTAAAGATCACCTTGTTCCATCCCCCTGTCATGGACAGGGATGCCTTTCACTTGGCCAGGTTGCTCCAAACCCTGTCCAACCTGGCCTGGAACACTTCCAGGGATGGGGCAATCACTTTATTCCACATTTCCCTGGAAGTATGTGAAAAATCAAACTTCTGGCACTTTTTCTGATCTATCTGCCCTTTTCTCCACTCTTTCTTCTCTACACTTTACACAGCAGATTTAAGCCCTGAATGAAGGAGGTTCTGCTAGACTGAGGGGGCCTTCATCCCCTTTGGGGCCTTCATTCCACTTTGCCTTTTCCCACAAAGCACCACCTTCATTTTGGCCCTGGAGCAGAGGCCACACGACCACTCCACACAGACAGGGCCCTGTGCCACACACCAGCCATCTCTGGGCACCTGCCTGAAAATCCAGTCACAACTTTTGACTATGGAAAGACAGGGAAGGAGGGGAATTGCTTGTCTTTACTGTAGGGAGGGTCTGGACCCACCTGAATTTCTTCCAGGTCCCCATCCCTATGGCTTTTCTGTTACTCTCCCTACACCTCCTGCCTGGGTCTTGGATGGTGCCAGCCCTCTCCAATGCCACTGAGATGAGGCTGACCGACAGTGACTTGCAGTGGTGGTGGAAATGTTTGAACACTGCCCACTCCCTGTCCCCTCAGCAATACATCCCTCCTGCAGGACCGTGGCTATAAGGAATGGCACAGAAATTCTGCTAATCCCATGCAGCCATGGAGAGCTTTTCTCCCATTTGCTGGATGTACGAAATCCATATGTCATCAATCTCTTTCTGGTGGCTGGAGCCTGCCCATGAAGCTTAAATCTCTGGCATGTGGCTGGGAGCATGAGGGCCAAGTCCTGGTGCCTGCCAGCGCAAGCTTCCACCTCCCGCTTCTCCTGCTGCCCTCTTGTCTCCCTCCCCTGGCAGCCAGCACCCCCTGCAGTGACTTTTGGATCCATTTCAGGGGAACCAAATGGTTCCTGTGTAAAGCTGGTGGTGGAGCAGCCCAGATGTGCTGTTGGAGTGAGGAGGAGGCAGAGCTGGGCAGCTGGCTGTGTGCTTTCCCCCGGGATGGCATCACCATGGTCCAAAATCTGCTTCCCAAAACACCTGCCAGTCCCCAAACCCCCAAAGAAGCAATTAAATGAGCTGCAGCAGGGTCAGCTGCCTGGCCTCCACCAGTGTTGGAGAGCTGAGGCTGCTTAAAAATGACGGCTTTGCCAAATTTGGGGGCAAAAATCAGCCTTTTGTCGATATTGTCTTTGCTTCAGTGCCCGGCTTGGGCTTTCCAAATTCCTCTCCAGAGGCTGGGCAAAGGAAATGGGCAAAGGGGCTGGTCTGGGAAACAGCCCAGCCCTCCACAGCAGGAATGTGTGGCTGAGGAGGTCCTGCAGCTGGCAAGGAGGAGCTGGCAGAAGCTGGGCACCATGGAGAGGCGACAAACCTGCTGGTGGGGACCAGGGTGCCAGAAATGCTGCCCCAGAACTGCCAAGCTACCCCGGAGCCCCAGCACCGGTCAGGCACGAAACAGATGTGGGAGGATGGGGAATACTGCCACAGAGAGGTGCACGAGAACAGGGAATGAAGCCCAGGAATGGCACAGGGTTGGGATGAGGGCTGAATTCACTTGGGGTCAGAGCCCTTCTCCCTTTATCTTTGGGAGATTTGGGTAGCTTACTTTATTTTAGTCCCTTGCAATACATTTATATAAAGCTGCTTTGGGCTGAGTGCTTCTTAGTGCTGGTCTCTGCTCTATTTAAACATAAATGTTTTAAAGTGCACAGATAGGTTTTTAACAGGGAAAAAATTGCATGTGAATTACATTTATTTCTTGTTTACCCATACGGCTCCAGCCGACACTTATCGACAGATTAACTTTCACTAAACTTTCTATGTAATATGTTTTAAAAACCCACTTCAAGTACAGATTCTATTAGTTCCTGACCTTATGTTTTAAGAGGTAGAAAGTGGCTTTACACTCCATGAAATGTGTTAATGCATGGATAGAAGTCCTCTTATCCTCCTGCTTACATTAGGTCCAATCAGAAGAATGGATTATGTTTTTAATAATCTGACATTAGTATTAAAAGTAATATTTAAGGCATTAGGATCCATAACTGGTGCAGGGTGTTCAGAGCTTTCTCTTTGTGTGTGTGCACACACGGCTGGGCTAAAACATATGTTTATGAAACAATGCATTAGCCCAAAACCTCCCCAAATATATGGGGATAAATTGGGGCAGCAGATTACTGCTGACATCACTTTTTCAATTAGAGGCAGAGGGAAGATTTGATGGCCATTTTAAAACTGATTATGGAGGGCAGGGATTAGAGGCTGTTAGGAACAGGAGGTCTTGCTCTCCTCTCAGCCTTGGCCTCCTGGAGCTCTGTGGACTTCAGGAATGGGTGCTACCATGTGGGGTGGAATAAGGCCAGAGGCACTGGTGGCACTGGTTTTACATAAATCCAGAGGGGCTGGACCTCTCTGTCTGTCGTAGTCCCTTGGAAACATTTCATGGGACAGGGGAAGAAATTTGGAGTCTTTATCCCTAAACTGAATGTTTTAGGGGAAAGCCAAGACTTCCCGGCTGGTCTGGGTGGGTAAACACTGAACCCTGCTAGACTGGATCTCTTCTCTCTGTTCTTCACTCATGGTTTGAGGGACATTTGAGTCATCTCAAGCCCTGATGTCCCCTACATCCCCTGGAAGAGACAAAAGGGAGCTGGAAAAGAAACAGGGAACGCCAAGAGGAGAAAGTGGTGTGTGTGGCCATCACCATGCAGAGGAGTGGACTGGAGTGTGCCATCCCAGACAGATTTCTCCAGTGTTTAATTCTCTCCACTCAGAACTGTGCTTCTAGGTGTTGTTTGTCTAATTGCAGCTTTTAGCACTTGAGGCTCACTTCAGCTTCATCTGCTCAATTAACCATCCTTCCAGAATCAGAAATCTTCTCCTCATGGGGCAGTCACAGCCCACGGCCACGTCACTGCCCACCCTCCTGTCTGCTAAGCCGTAGATTGCTAAATGGAATTACAGAAGGGGCTTTTGTACCCCTACTGGTGCTTACAGCAAATTTTAGACCTCCCCTATGTTTTAAGAAGCCTCCTTGGGAAGCCTAACCTGAGCCTAACACTCTAGATGGTGCTGGACGCAGATATAACTCCACGACTGCTATTTCCTGTTGGCAGGCATTTGAGATCAAAATGCTTCAACTTTCATTCCTCAGCTGCTGGGAGAACATTCTCCCTTGTTTTCTCTCTCTCTCTCTCACACACACACACACAGAGACACACATCTTTCTCTCTCACATCTCTTTGGACAGCAGGAGTCCCAAATTGCAGGGAGCCTCCGGCTTTTCCCCCTCCGACGGCAAACAAGGTTTTATCTTCAAAACATATGTGCAGCAACTGTTGTTTGGTGGCAGAAGGGAAATCCACAAGCTATCCAGCCACTGCACCTGCCTGCTTGGACCGAATTGCCCTACTCGTGTTTGCTCACTGGAGTTAAGCAGGTCCTGGGCTGGGAGACCAGCTGGGAAATCCAGTGATTACAGGCACAAACAAACGAGCGAGGGGCGGGGACGGGCAGCAGCTCCTGTTCGACCACCACCGAGGGAATTTGGCAACGCACCATCCTGACTCTTTATTTTAGTTCCAGTTGGGGGAAATTCAAGCGAGCCAAAGGAGGTGGGAGACAGGATATCCCCCACCCTCCAATCTGGACTGGTGACACACCTTGTCTGGAGTGCAAGGCGAGCGCAGCGGTTCGAGGCGGCCACCCTGGGGTCTGCAGACTGTCCTGCCTTCTTCCTGCTCTGCCATGGCCTTTTCTAACTCTGAGCAGAGCCTCTTTGTCTCCAGCTTCCAGTCACAACAGCTTTTTCAGGGGGCCCTGCTGGCAGCCTCTCACAGGTGTGGTTTTGACCAGCACAGGGGTAGGAGTGCAGGGTGAAGGGATGGGTTATGCAAAGCTTGTGGTGTTTAGCTGAAAACTTCCCTCCTCAGAAGCGCTGCAGAGCTGGGTCATTTCTGGGTAGATAAGAGATGAGACTCCCCAGATGTCTCCATGCTTGGTGTCTCCCAGAAAATAACAGGAATGACTCCTTGAATCCAGCACCCAACGGATTTCATTCATGTGTACAAAAACTGAATTAATTTTAAAGCTTTTTGTTAGTGTTCCTGGTGTTCTTTCCAGCTGGTCAGCTACAGTGTCCAAAAAACCAGCCCAGATAAACTGATATTCATGAATATCAATGGATATTATTCTGCAAAAGCTTTGTTTGGGAAGGTCAAGTTAAACGGCATTATCTCATACTTGTGACTAAAAAAATCCACAAGGTTCCTAGAACACAGGAAAAAAGGCTGCAGTTGCCTCCTATATTGCACAAGAATTATCTGTGCTGATTAAGCTGTCACTCGTTAGCTCACCAGGCTTATCAAGGCACCAACCCACAATGCCTTTGACCTCAGCAGGAATGACAGCACAGAACATTTGGACCACCTTGGGTCACCATGCACCCATTTTGCATTTTTTCACGCTAATATCATGTGTAAATATATGCACAGCTGACCCTGCTGGAGAGTCCCCTGTCCTCTTGCAAGAGGCTTCAGTTCCCCTGTGCTTCCCTTTGCAGTGTAAGTTCAGGCAGATTTGTGAAAAGCAGGAGATTTTGTTTGCGCCTAAATCTTTTTGTAGGATTTTCCTTAAAGGCCTTAATGCCATGGAAAAACATCAAGAAGCAAATTCTGCTTTGGGTTACGCCAAAAGGGGAGTAAATCAGCTGAAGGCAGTGAGGGCAGCTGGATTTATCCCAGGGAAGGCAGAAGCAGAGCTCAGCCCCTTGCACTTTGCTATTTTCTGCACCAGCAGTTCTGGCCTTTGAAAAATGAGATGCATTTTTCTCATTGTAGCTTGAGAGGAGCCTGCAAATGCCAGGTGACAGAAAGCAGAGGAGGAGAAATCTGAGGCTCCTAAATTAGAAGCTGTGGCAACTTCAGACCCTCTCCTATAGAAGATTTTTTGGTTTTATGTTAAATGTTTTCTTGTGATTGTCAGCATTTGGTGTTAAAAAGAAAGATGCTCAGGGAAGGCTCATTCTTTCTCAAATCCAGGAGGTAGTGCAGTAGCAGATTGGAAGATTTCTCCCTTTATGGATTGGGATTTGGATCAGCTTGGCCTAGTGGAGGGTGTCTTTGCCCCTGGCAGAGGTGGGACAAGATGGGCTTTGAGGTGTCTTCCAACCCAAACCATTCCATGATGATTTGGGGATCCTTCCCGCAACATTTCCCACAAAGCAGCTGGTTTGGACATGGACTTCTCATGGAGTGCTCTGTCCACATGGGTGCTGAGCAACTGGTGATGTGAATGGGCAAGCCAGGTCTGGGAATATGCCAGGATTTAATCTGGATTTAATGTAATCCATTTAATCTGTTTCCTAGCCCGGCCTTCCACAGGAAATGGGAGATGGAGCCAAAGTATCCTGATTCTGTTTTTGTTCTTCCTGACCTCTAAGGGGAACAACTGCAGGACCTGTGCAGACCTTGAAACAAAGGGATGGAGCATGTTCAGGAGATCTGCCTGAATGTGTGGAGGGTAAAATTCCATCTGAGCTCTGGGGATGCTGCTGAGCTGGGACATGCTCCTGTCAGCCACCAGCATGCTGAAGGAAACGTGCCTGAGGCCCAATTGGCAAAGGCATGTTTTTTGAAGCTGTGGAGAATCCCACTGTTCCAGCCTGAGTTTTATGTGAGGTTTATGCTTAAACGGTTCAGCCATTACTGCAAGTGTAAGAGAAGAACAGGGTGTTCTGCTCCTGTGTAATAAAAACATCAGCTCTGGGACTGCCACCCACTGGGACAGGGACCAAGGGGGCTGAGCCACAGATCAGCCTGGGAAAAGCAAACCAGTCCATTCAGCCTGACTCAAAATCCTGACCATGGATTAACCTCCCAACTCTCTCCCCTCCAAAACCTGGATTTATTACTCTGGAGCTCTCCAGGTAACATGAACCATCCACAAAATGGAACATCCTGCATGCTGGCACACCTCTAGCAGAGGTTAGAGGGCCATCAAGAGGGCTGCTTGAATACAGGGAAATGGGAATCATGGAATCACAGAATAGTTTGGGTTGGAAGGGACCTTAAAGATCACCTTGTTCCACCCCCTGCCATGGCAGGGACACCTTCCACTAGACCAAGGTTGCTCCAAGCCCTTTCCAACCTGGCCTTGGACACTTCCAGGGATGGGGCAAGTCTACCATCTCTCCTTTATTCCAACACTGCCTGCTGCTCAGCATCTTCACCAGTTCATTTTGGCCATGTATCATCCACAGTCCTTGTCTGTAACCTCATCTATGCAGAACAGCTTGGAGGAGAAAAGGTTCCTATTACAGTCTTACCAGAGTGAGATTAATACAAAAACCTTGTGAGAGAACACAGGTTTTTGTACTGACTCTGGAGCTGCATCAATTTCCAGCTGTAATCAAAGACAATGTGGGGTACCTTCACCACCAGTAGCAGCACTAAGGACTTGTTCAATGGAGGAACACAACAAAGATATGGCAGGGCCAGGGAGTAAAACACAGGTTAAACCAGGTAAAGAGAGCAATTTTGGAGGGTACAATTCCTGTCCTGCTTGACATCCTCCATGCAAATTCCCTGAGCATCATCTGCAGCTGACACAATTCTGATTGAAGCTTAAAAAAATAGGAATGAAACAGAGACGACTGATGGAATGTGAAAAATTCTTACCTAAATGAGTTCCTTGATGAGTTTTACTGGGCCTTTGAGCACAGGTGAAGAAATGAGAGTTTTAAACCCTAGAGGCCCCTGAACTGCCAGTGCAGATTTTCAGCCACATGCTGTGTGAAGGCATTTCTTGGGCCAGGCTGTGAGTTTGTCCACCAAGGTATGAGCTGGAAATTGATGTCCTACACTTGTAATTAAAAGGAGGATGAAAATGTGTAAATTGGTAAAAAATGTTCCCTTTTTCCAAATACTTAGAAGAGAGTAATGGATAAGCCTGGGGATGAAGGGAGCAAGGCCCTGAAGTGGTGCAGCAGCCAGAGAAGATGGTCTGTGAGATGGTGGTGGAGTCACAGTGCAGATCAAACACCAGACATCAGTCTGCCAATAAGGCATGAGGTTAAAGAAATAATATTAGTCTAAGGAAATTAGGTGTAAAAACATAGAGATTATTGTCAGAGTTCTGTGAAAATCAGTTGAGACAAATGGGATCTGTGACTGCTCAGTGTGACAGAAAATCAGCTGTGAGGCCACTGAGACTGGGGGAGAAAGAGATTGGAGTCTTCTATGAGTCAATAAAGCCTTCCTGACAAAGGTGAAAAACTGTGGGAAACAAGACCTGCATGGGGAAATTAGCTCAATCCATTTTCTTATTTGGGGAATAAAACGAAGCTGAGCTCTGAAATAAAGAACAGGCTGTCCTGACAGCAGTGGAACCAAGTCTGTTTTCCCATGGAACTGAACCCCTGTACTCTCCCAGACCTTTGAGCCCTTCTCACCTGGGAGATCTTTACCTCTGTTTTGAATTTTGAGGGGTTCACAAGGCGTATGTGCAGTGCGTGAATCTGAGTCCCTTGGAAGGCCAGTGAGAACACAAGGAGCCACTACAGAGGTCCCCACGTGCTTTGGGTGACCAGCTACATCCAAGCATGTCCTTGATGGTTGGATGTACCTTGAAAATGGGCTTTTGCAGGGTGGGGCAGAGGGAAACCCATGGCCAAGGATAACAGGATGCTCCCTGGGCTGAGTGTACTTTTATTCCACATTATTCCCTGTGGAAGCTCCCTCTTCTTGCTGTAATGGGGTTATGGGAGCCTGGTCTTGCCCCCCTCAACAACCAAATCATAAAAAGCAGCTTATTCAAGCAACTTAAGAACAAATAAAAGCAGCATAACCTCCTTTCTTGTGCTTTTGGGGCGGCCATACATATAATCAGTGGAAATTCTGCCAAACTTCTTGTTTAAATATAGGAGCTGTGCTTATTTGTATTGCTGGTGGTCCCCACAAGGACCTGCTCTCCTTGCATGGGGATATTGTTTAGAATGAAGCCCGGGTTGGCTACTTTGCCATTAAAATTCCGTGCCAGCCCAGCGCTGACAATATTGAAGCTTTGCTGAACGTGTGTACGTGTAAGTTCATTAAATGGGTGCTGACTGATGTTACACAAGTACAGCAGTTGAGTGCTTTCTGTATTAACCTTATCACCTGATGGGCAAAAGAAAAGGTTTAACTAAAGCTTAGGACTAATTGAACAGTATTTCAGCATTTTCTTATGTAAAACTGGTTCTGGTCTATTGTTTTTATTTATTTGCAATAACTGTGCTCATTCAAGTTTGTAATGACACTGCCATGGGTGAATAGAATTTGCTTTAAGTATTATTCTCCCTTTTCCTATCTCCTGCCTCCTCTAAACTGTGTCTCTCAGGAGAAAATCTGCAACAGAGCCTGGTAAAAAGACAACTCTCTAAGTACACAGTCATTTTGGGGAGATACATTCCCAAGCTGTGTTTTTAAAATTACTTTTAGCAGTTCCTGTTTATTTTCTCGGCCTGCCTTGGGTGTTTCCTGTCGGGCTGAACACTGAGCGTGGAGCTGGAGGAGATAGGAGAGAAAAAGCCTCCCGAGGAAAGGTGGGAGGCGTCTTATCATCAATAGACGGCACAAACCAGAACACTTTCTTTGCTCGGTTGCCACTAGAGTATGCTCTCGTGCTACAAGTTCCAGGGATTTTTTTTTTAAATAAATCACTCTGTGCAGCACGAGGCCGTCTTTCAAATGCTTTCCTCGCCCCACGGGGTTTTTTTGCTGGTTTTTTTTTTTTTCCCTAAGTAATACTTTTTTTTTTTTTAATTGCTGTTGAGCAGATACTCAAAGCTTTTAGAAAGCCTGGAGGGTCGCTCTGTGGTGAAGTGAATCTACCTTGGGTTTGGACAACTCCCAGCTTCCAGAGCATGGGTGAAAAGATATCTTCATGGCCAAAAAATATCTTACCTGTCTCTAAAAAAACACAAAAAAGGAGGTTTGCTCGTCCTTCCTGTCTTGGTCGGACCCCTGGGTCATGGCTGATGAAGAAAAGGGAGGCAAATCTCACGAATTAATAGGTTTCTGCTTACAGAAGAAACATGTAAATTCCCCTTTTCAACATAAAGTGTGCCTGTAATCCCAGCCTTTGAAATGGTGGTAGTTATTCAGTAAGATAAAGGCTGCTGTGAGCCTGCCCTACCACATTACAGCAAAGTACTTTGTCACTGGCACCCTAAAAGTTCCAGTTTCTGCATGACAAAGATATAAAACAACTTGCAGGACAATTAAAGAACAGTTTGTCCTCACCCTATTATTACCACCCATTCTTCCACGTTTCGATATTTGCCTGTAAATTGCTACCTCCCCCATCAATATAATTGTAATCAGCCATGGTTACCATTTGTCTTTGGATGGCTTTTCCAAGGGAAACACAAAGAAGGAAAAATACGGCAAAGAAAAAAGCCACACTCCGGATAAAGAGCCTCGCCACCAGCCTGCTTTCACACACAGGCTGCGCACTTTGCTGCTAAAATTACATTTTAGGAGCCCCAACGGTACGGGAACAATGGCCCTGCTCATTTCCATAGTGACAATGGCTGGTGGAGGATTGGAACATGTCTTTTTCCTCTCCCTGATGAACCTCAGCCAACAGCGGCAGAAACCCGCCAAGGAGTTGGGTCCGTGGAAGCTCTTGGTCACCACGGAGTTGGGAGGTTCCCTTTGGGATGGGAGGCAGCCACTGGGCCCAACCGTTCTCCAGGTGGTGTTCACACCTTCAAGCACCACTTCCTTCAGGCAGCCCCAGTGACTTCTGAGTGGGTCGAAACCTCAGCTTTCCTCTACAGCCTGGCTGAGTGCACAGAGCTTCCCTAAGGTCATAAAATCATAAATGGTTTGGGTTGGAAGGGATCTTAAAGCCCATCTCATTCCACATCCCTGCCATGGGCACAGACACCTTCTACTATCCCAGGTTCCTCCAATCCCTGTCCAGCCTGGCCTTGGACACTTCCAATGGGGCACCCACAGCTTCTCTCTGGGCACCCTGTGCCAGGGCCTCACCACCCTCACAGGGAAGAATTTCTTCCTAATACCTCACCCAAACCTACTCTCTTTTAGTTTGAAGCCATTCCCTCTTGTCCTATCACTCCATGCTCTTGTAGAAAGACCCTCTCCAGCTCCCTTGGAGCCCCTTCAGGTACTGTAAGGCCACAGTGAGGTTGCCCCAAAGCCTCCTCTTTTGCAGGCTGAACAGCCCCAACTCTCTCAGCTTTTCCTCACAGCACAGGGGCTCCATCCCTCAAATCATCTCAGTGGCCTCCTCTGGACTTGCTCCAACAGGTCGATGTCCCTCCTGTTCTGAGGGCCTCGGAATTCCCTTTAATGCCTTCCTTGGTTTCATCTTTCAGGGGGTTTGTGCTGCTGTTTCAGCAGGGCACTTCGGCAGCAGCTTCTCCAGCCCCCAGAACATGACGTGTGTTTCCTCAGTTGTGTCAGCCCTTAATCCTGCTCTTTTTTCCTTAATAAATGCAAACCTAATTTTCTAACGTCTCCACTTAGATCTAATCCATGAGGCTGTTTATTATCCTCGTTACCCTCTTCTATACCTTTTTCATTTGTATTCAAAAGCCTCTCTTTAATCTGTCTCAATTCTCCAGGTATGGCCTCGCTGCTCTTTCGTACAATCCCATAATGATTTCCACGGATGTGTTTTAGTCCTCTATCGATAGGTCTTCGGATGCTATTTGCCTTCCTTAACTACTTCCCGCAGCGACAATCGCTGCTTTTAATATTCTGTGTGCTGACACCTTCAATCTTTTCCTTCGCCAGCATCTTGTGCCACCCCATCCTGGGGTTAAACCTTTATTATCTGTGTACGGGCACACGGGGGCTGTGGTGGTGGGGCTGCAGCCTGCACCCAGCGCTGTCCGAGGAGGAGTTTGATGCAACTGAGAGCGGCCAGAAGGTGCTGATCCCTAAAAATCCTCGTCCTGAAGGGACGATCCCAGGAGCAAGGGAGAGGCAGGATGCGCTCTGGTCCCCTGCTCCCCCCCGCCTCTCCGCGGTGGTTTCGGCCCGTCCCCCCCGCCACGGGCGTTGGTCCTGCCCGGCCACACTCACCGTCCGCCGCGCCCCCTCCGGCTGTACCAACTTCTTTCATCAGGGAAGGATAGAAGAGAGCGAGAGGCCACGCTGAATCGCCTCACCGGGGTTATGGCTCTCTCTGTTTTCTGTCTGAGCGCTGGAGATAAGGAAAGCCCCCGGAAGGCAGTTTGGGGAGAGAGAGAGGGCGAGCGGGACAGGGGTGCACCCCCCGCGAGGCGGTGGATGGCACAGCCCGCCCGCCCCGAGCGGCCGAACCCGGAAGGTGGCGGCGCACATGGGCGCGGGAGCCGGGACCGGGACCGGGACCGGGACCGGGACCGGGACCCGCATCGGGATCGGGATCGGGATAGGAAGCGGGGCGGGAGGAGCCGCCGGGGCGCTGGGCACTGCCGTGGCTGCTCTCTACACAGCCACGCTGCCGCCCGCCCTGCCCGGCGGGGATGCGGGTAACGTACCGGGTCACCCCAGCGGCGAGGGGGGGGACCCTCGGCCCGTAGCGGCTGCTGCATCGCCGTCAGTCTTCGGCGGGCGGGGTGGGGGATGAGCCCTTAGGGACTGGGCATTCCTGTCACCCCATGAGGTTGCTGTTACCCCAGAGGAACTCATGCATCAGTGTCACCGGTGTAGGGTTGCTCACCCCGGAGGAGCTGGTGCGTTGATGTCACCCCTGGAGGGTTGGTGTCACCCCATAGGGTTGTCATCCCAGAGAGCTGCTCACTCCAGAGGGGCTGGTGCGTCGTTGTCACCCCATAGGGTTCCTGTCATCCCACAGGGCTCCTTATCCTATAGAGACTGGTGCATTGCTGTCACCCTTGGCGGGTTGCTGTCACCTTATAGGGTTGTTGTCACCCCATAGGGTTGCTCACTCCAGTGAGGCTGGTGCATTGCTGTCATCCCGTAGAAGTGCTCTTCCGATAGGGGCTGGTACTTCATTTTCACCCCATACGGTTGCTGTTACCCTATAGGGACTGGGGCATCGGTGGGAGGTTGCTGTCACCCCGTAAGGATGCTCATCCTATAGGCACTGGTGCATTGCTGTCACCCCCATATGATTGCTGTCACACCATGGGGTTTCTCCCCCATAGGGATGGGTACACTGCTGTCACCCCATAGGGTTGCTGCTCCCATTAGGTGCCCATATTCACTGGTGCAGTACTGCCACTTTTGGGGAGCTCACCCTATTGGGGTAGGTGCATTTAAAGCTCCCTATAGGGGCACTGGCCCCACCCATTGGGGTTGGTGCATTTAAAGCTCCTTATAGGGGCACTGGCCCCGCAGGTGAGTGCAGCAGGGACACCCTGCATTGGGGTGTGCACCCCTCAGGGCCAGGGCAAGTGCCTGATGGGGTCAGCAAGGTCCCCTCTGGGGCTGGTGCCCTCCAGACACCCCATAATAATTTGCCTGTATTTGAGCCTTTCAGCAAAGGATTTAGCCGGGGGCCCTGGGGACAGCTGGTGACTTTAGGACACAGATGTGCCTTCCTGCCAGATGTGCTGTCATGGCTTGGGCTGTCACTTTCCCTGGCCTGTGAAGCAGGGAAATCTTTGGATCTGGAAGTGCAGCTTCCTAACAGTGTCAGACCCTGAATTTTTGTGTTTGACATTGCTGATCCCACAGCTGGGACAAAGTTCTCCTGTTTGGTCCTGCTATGGTTTTACTGGTTTAATCTGGTCTTACATTAAAAATATTTTGGTTCTGCCTGTGTTGTTCAGGGATTGGAGGGTTTGGATTTTCTTCGGAGTGTGTTGGAAATTTCTTTTTGCATGGAACAAGTATCCAGGATACTTTCTTTCTTTGTCATCCCAGAACAGTGTTCAGGGGCTCTGTTTAACTCTGTGCCTCCTGGCCATCAGTGGTTTCAAGTCCAAGCTGTGCATGAAATTCCTTCTAAATAAATGGCCTTTTAATGAATGCTTGTATTTGACAGGCTCAGGATGTGTGGAGAGAGACACTGGCCAGGCTGGGTGTATCCATTAATATGTCATGTTGATATATTTACAGTTGTTACCATTTTGTCTTTTATCATAATTTTTGCCCTTTTTTTGTCTGTGGAAGGCACTCAGTGCTCTGAGCTGTTCATGCTGCACAAAGCCTCAGGAACCTGGTTTTTAATTGTGCTTGAGCCTAGGTTTTCCCTCTGGGATGCCACCATGAGCAGCCTTTGCAGGGGGGGATGCAGGTTCTCCTGATGATGTGATGGATGAATGCTGGATTCGCTCTTTGTTTGGTGTGAGTTATCCCAGTAGACAGAGCAAGCAACCAAACAGCACATGGGTTCACCTCACACTCCACAGGTTATTGTGGCTGTTTTATCCCATTTTGGAAGCAGGAGGGGGGTCGGTCCTTCCTTACTTTCCAAAGGCATCCTGGTTCTTTGTGCACCACTCCTCTGCCAGTAACTTTGGCCAGAGATACCGAGGACACCAACTGGGGCTGTGCCACAAATGGGGGTGCAAGCAGAGAGAGGCCCCCAGGAGTGGGGTCTGGGTGCTTTAACAGGCTCCCAGCAGCCCGTGTTAGAGGGAATTCTGTTAGAGGAAATCTCTCAGGACAGTGTCCCCTGACCAGCCCTGTGACCTCACTCCTCATCTCTCCTTATTTATTTATTTTTTTGAAATTTCTTCTAAATCTGCTGCCTGGCTTCCATTGTGTTTACTGGGACTGTGCAGAGACAGGTTCATCCCTGCTGTCCCCTTGTCCCTGGCCCAGCCAGCATTGTGTCCCATCACGTTGTGTAGGGACTTTTTTGGGCAATATTCCCCTGGTTTCTCATGACTTGAGCATGGAATGCTCCAGCTGGAGTCTCTGGAATATCTGTGCATGGCCCTGCTCGAGATGTTTAATTTGCCTGTGCCTGAGCATGGAGCTCAAACTTGTGCCACTGAAAAACCTGAGACTACTTGTGTAGGTAAAGAGCTGTTTAAGGATTTGCTGTATCTGCTTTCAGGCAGGGAGCCTAGTATTTTATTTTATTTTTTAAACTATCTGTATTTTTAATTGTTCCTGAAGTTTACAGTAATCCAAAAGTGTCAAAGGCAATCGGTACTTCCACTGGCAGCTTTCTCGTGTTGCTAAGTGTTAGAATAAAGAAATGAATGAGAGAATAACAGGGAGAGAATGAATTATAAGTCAGAAACATCCACAGATGTTAAAACAGCTTAAAAAGGGATCAAATAAAGTTAAAAAAAGAAACCAGCCAAATGTTCCCTGTGATGTTTCAGACATCAGCTCTGAACGTTGCTGGGGATAAATCAGAGTTCAAGCAGCATTGGGCCTGTTGCCTGAACATCTTTGTAAGGGAGTCAGATTGGGCAGTCAGAAACTTGTTCACATCAGGAATCATGGAATATTCAGAGTTTAAAGGGACTCCCGAGGATCATTGAGTCCAACTCCTGGCCCTGTGGAGTTGGAGGGAATGAACTCTTCATTTTGAGCCAGTGTCTGAACATGTCACAGGTCATTCTGTCTTACAAGAAATACATTAAAACCAAGTTTGTGGGTACTGTTCTTCCCCTGTGTGTTTTGTTATTTAATATTGGTGTTCCTTGCTTCTCTGGCCCGTGGAGGCTGCAAGGGATGCTCAGGTGTGTGGGTGGGAGATGGAGAATTGACCTTCTCCAGAGTGGTGGATGTTATGTACTTATTTTGATTTTCCCAATGGAATTCAACAGGAGTACAGCCTGGGAGCTTATTTTTTTTGCAGGTCTTTTTGGTTTGTTTTTTTCCCTTAATTCTTACAAGGCAAAGTTGTGCTGGTGTATTTCAGAGCTTGGCAGTGGCCTCCACCAGTGTTTTATTTATATTATTTTTGCAGCTTCCTGGTTGATTTGTGGCTGTATTTCTTTGGGGTTCTTCTTGCCCTTGATATGAATGTCACGGCAATGTGAATGAACTTTAATTTTTGCTGGTTTAGATGCACATCCTTCTGTGTCCCAGAAGGACTTTAGTGGAGGAGACTCCATGCCTGGCTTGGGAGCAGCACCCCTGGGATGTGATGGGTCATGGGCATCACCAGCTGCTGCACACTGGGGAACCCCCGCAGTGCCAAATTTAGGGTTTCCTTTATTATCATCATCCTTTGCTGTGTGCAGGAGGACTGGTCCCTTCCCAGCCTCTCTGTGACCTGGAAATGTTGGAGCTGCTGAACACTGAAGGGCTCAGAATTGGGATGTGTGTTTTTTTCATTGCATCTACTTTTGGGGGGCTGTCTTGCAATAGGGTGAAATTTTCCTAAAATAAAAATAGCCAGTGTTTGCAAATGCAGGAAACTCCCTGTCTGAGAGATTTTGGTGCAGGAAGTGGCAAGTTTGGCCCCAGTCATTGCCAGGCCACAGCTCTAATTGTGCAGCAGTTGCCATGGGTTGACTTGCATCTTCCTTTTAAAATGCACCATTTACTGGTGGTATCAGGATTTAAAGGTGCCATTTGTACAACCCCCCTCCTTTGCATGGCGTGGTAAGGACGTGAATGTACAGAAATTAAAAATATTGTTAATTTAGCTTTTAAAGCCACCAGCGCCCTTTGTTTGGGTCTTTCCCATCTAGTGACGGGACAAAGCTGCCATGACCTTGGCACTTGAAAAATTAGCAGTACCAGTAAAATTGGATTATGGAATTTGAGGGAAAGAAGGGAAACCAGCTGTAATTTTTAATTTTTGTTCATCCCTGAATGTGTTGTGCTTACTGAATATATTCAATGTATGTTGTTCAGGAGTGTTTGCTGCAAAACTCTCCAGTGTCAAGTGCTCTAAAAAAGCCAATTGTTCTGCAACCGTGGGTCTTTGTGTGGCAATTATTTGTCCTGGTATAAAATACAAACAAAATGCAAAATCTAAATGGTGTTTTTAATGGGAGCTTGGTGCAGCATCCACTGACAGGTAAAGGAGTTACTTGTGAAGCAGACTTGCTTTAACATCAAGGGAGAACAGCATTCCCAGATAAATGGATGCAGATTTGCACGATCAATGATTTTATTTTTTTCTCTTTAAAAACTGTAAAGCTCTGGTTTTGTGTTGGTTTTTTTTTTTGTTAGTTTGGTTGGTTTTTGTTTTTTGTTTGCTTGTTTGTTTGTTTGGGGCTTTTTTTTTATTTTTTTTTTTAACGAGAAACAACTGGGTTGTTGAACAGACAATGCAGCTTAAGTGTTGCAAACTGCAGTGCTTGAAAGTTAGAGTCAGATGGTTTTAAATTAAAAATACACACACACAAACGTCTGCATTTTGAGTATATCAGGCCATTCTTTGCCAGAGCCTACCTATATTTTCACTTATCTGTTCATAAAAGTCTCGCAAAAACATACAATAGATATTTTGTGCAATGACATCAGAGGGAGAAAATATTCTTAGAAAATTTCATGCTGTTAAATCTCCACAGATTTACAGTTTTATCCAGTCAAATTAATGCAAAACCCCAATGCAAGCATTTGGATTTTGAAAACTTTGGAGGAGTGTCATTTCCTAATAGTAATTATTGGTTTTACATTATTTTTTCACAGGGGAGCTGATCACAGCCGCATATGAGCTTGGAGTAAGTATTAGTTTTATTGTTTAATCAATGCTCTCATTAACAGTTTTAGGAATTAAGGAAGTTTAATTAAGCATGGAGTAAAGTAGATTAATTTATTTTCAAACCACAGTTTTTACTAACTTATAAGTACAGCACGCGACAATTTACTTCAAGTTTTAAATCCAATTAAACTAAATTATAAAGCAAAGGCTTTACTGTATATACAGTAGCTGGCTTATTATCAACCCAAATTTTGTATAAGCTGGGGAGAATAAAATAAATCGGGTTAACAATTTTAATAAGTTTTATTATTTAATAAACTTTATTATGGTGCATGATCCCTTTAGGCAAGACCTTAGGACTGTCAGCGCGGTGGTAATCCGATAGCAGTGTGGTCTTTCAACTTGCTAACCAATAAAATAGTTGAGAGGCCGCTTTTTTTTTTAAAAAGTAAAAAAAAATAAAAACAACAGCCTTTTGAATGACCCTAATATACTGTGAACCCAAACAAGGAGCCCTTTAAGGCAGGCTAATGAGACGTGGCACCTCCTTTTCCTCGTTATTATGGACGAGGCGTGGAGCCGGATCCACTGGGGGAGAAGTCTTTGCGGGGTCGGGATGGGTACCGAGGGTGGCTCCGCTCCCATTCCCGGCCTTTCCCCGCTTTCCAACCCTGTGTCGCTTTGTCCGTAGGTCGCCCACCCTCCCGGCTACCCCCTGTTCACGCTGCTGGCCAAAGTGGCCACTGGGCTGCCCGGCGGCTCCCCCGCCTTCCGAGTCAATCTCCTCTGCGGCTTGGTGGGAGCAGCTGCCGCCTCTTTGCTTTTTTACACGGTTTTCAGGTAAAGTCCTCGGGGGTGCTTTTTCCTTGGCTTCGTGGTGCTTCCCCGGGACATTCCCAAAGGCTCCCGCTGCTCCCCGCTGGCCTTCGGACCGGCGGTTCCCCCCCCTCCCCTTCCCTAATTAGTTCCTCTGATTAACCTAACAGCAACTTAATCTGAATTTGACCTTCTTTCCCGCACAAAAGCCTCCCCCCCCAGTACATGCTGCTTC
>JACBWW010000069.1:1959699-1992096 GCA_020086605.1 Lanius collurio
TCCCCCCCCCCTTTCTTTTCTGTTAAATAATAATAATAGCAATAATAAAAAGTGCGCCCTTTCCCTTGCCCAGCCGTGACAGGTTGTTCGGGCTCATTATCACAAATCACCGCTCGGTTTAACTAACCAGAACTAATGAAGTTTGTCGTTCTCGAAAGATGCAGATGGTCTGTTTAAATTAACAGGATGAGCTTCACCTATCGGGAAACCGTGAACTTGGTTTAATTGCAGCTCCCGGCGGAGGCGGATGGGCAGTTGCCTGCCTGTGGTACCCAAGAGCAGGGAGAGCATCCCTGCCTTTCCCTGGAGTGGCTCCGGGCTGGGGGCGATGTCCGCAGCCTTCTCTCCAGACCTCTAACCTTGGGAGGACAGGGAACAATCGGGGTGCGCACGTGGTCGCGGGGTTTTTATTAACCCTGCTCGTCTTTGATGTGCAGGTTCTGGCTGCTCTTAACCTCAGCCTGACCCATATTTGAGGGGATTATGGCAACCCGTATAAACAATTTCTGATGTTCTTTTGCAGGGAAAATAGGGCACGTTTTGAGGCTGCAAATGGTATTGGGGCGCTTCGGGATGAGACGGGGCGCTTCCCGACTGGGATTATTTTGACAAAAGCCCTTTTCTCCCACACATTTGCAGAGCCACCCCTCAGGAAAACCTTCCAGAGAGTGAAAGTAGCCTAGAAATGAAATCAGGAATAAATGGGGAGGTGGGAGGGTGGCAGATTCTGCCAAGCCTGAGAGCCCTGAGCTCACTTAAGCTTTGTTCCATGGGGTTCATCTGCCCGAGTGCATCTTCTGCTGAAGAGGAGTTGCTTTTTGCACATCACCTTGCACATAGCATCAGCTCCAAAGCACACTTACTGGAATTGCTTGACTAGTTCCTAAGTATTTCTGTAGGCATTTAAAGTGATTGCTTTCACTGGTGGGTAATATATGTAATTAAGTCAGCATTTTTAATTTAATATCCTGTATTTCACAGCCTGTTTGGGAAGCTGGAAGTGGCGCTGCCCTCCCGTGCACAGTGCCTGGCGCAGCGTCAGAGTACAACTCCATTCTGTGAAAAACTCCTGCAAGGAGTTGCTAAAGGTTTTCAAGATTGGGTTCTGATTTCTTTTTTAATGATGGTTATTCCCGTTACTGCAGTTACTGGGAAGATCTTCCCCAGTTTTAAGTTGGAACTGTGGTGTGACAGTTCCTTGGGTGCCCACTTTGTGCTTTGGAAATGATGCAGTTGTTCCTTTAGAGAAGCAGGGATACAGGAGAGGAATGACAGGCTAAATTTGAGAATTATTTTGGGAATTACTTTAGTGCTTCTGAAGGTTTAGGTGTTTTGTTGTTGTTTAATTGGATTTGGAAGACAGCGCTTCTGTCAAATTTAGAATTTGCACGAAGGAATGGAAAACCTGGAAGCGAGAGATGGTAAAAAACTATTAGAGCTTACAGAAATTATTTCATAGATATTGGCAGGATCAATTATTCAGCCTAGCAGCAATTGATTTTTTTTATTTTTTTTTTTGGAAATAATTGTAAGGTCAGTTTTATTTCCAAATGACAATGTTACATTTTTCCTTTCAAGCATCTTAAAACTGATTTATTTTTTGTGACATTCATTTGGCAATAATAAAAAAAAATTGCTTTTTTATTTACTTTTAAAAGAAAAAAATTAGAAAGTGTTCACTGGTGCTGTCTGCTTGAAGCTGTAGCTGTTTGGGGGTGATGTGGTGTGTTTTACACTGGGCTTGTCCGTCCTCACAGAGGGACTAAACGGGTCTGTCAAATCCCCCCTTATTTTTGTGTTTAAATAAAATTATCTGGTGGGGTGACCCTTACAGAGTACCAGTGGAAAAATCAGCACCTGCTCCTCTCGCCGTGTGAAACGTGGATGTTAATATGAAAATATGTAGATGTTAGGAGTACAAATAATTGATGAAGTACACATCCTTCGGGAGCAACACGGTTCAAGTGGCAAATCTGCCTGCTCAAACAATAGCCACCCTTCAGCGGGGAGGAAGCCATCTCTATGGTAATGGGGCTGACGCTGCCCTATTGATCGAGTGAAGAAGACATTATACAATGTCAGTTGGGTTGTTACAATTTCATTTGTCGTCTGACCTGAACTTAACCTCTAAAACCTTTCTTTTCTCCCCGCCAGCCGGGTAGGGTTGCTGTTTACCCTGCACGGGGTTTTGCCCTGCCTCCCTCCCTCCCAGCATCCCCATACAGTAAATCTCTCCCTTTTTTTTTTTTTTTTTTTTTTTTTAAAATGAATTTCCCCATTGATTCTTTTTGTTTGAGTCATATCCCGGAGTTTATTCCTCGGCAGGTTGGGACAATTTTATTGCTTAAGGAAAAGAGTCGTGGTTCCCTCTGTGGTGTTTGGGATGTTGTGGCAGATGCGGGATTAGGGTGGAATTTATTCCTTGAGCAGATTTCTCCTTTGCCAGGTGATGGCTGGTGGGATGCTCCACGCAGGCAGCGCTGGGGTCGATAGGAAGCAGCCGCTGCATCATGTCTATTTATTAATTTTATTATATTATAATGTATTATATTATTCATTTAATTACATTATTTTTTAAAGCCTGGATTGTTCTTCTCGAAGCAAAATGATGTTGAAGCACATTGATGCAGAAAGCCCTTTTGTCAGTCATCCAGACTATCGCTGAACGAGCCATTTGCTCCTTTGAGTTACTTCTCGAGTATGGATTTTTCTCCCCCCCCGCCGCACAGTCTTAATAAATTGCTTGTAATTATCGTAAAATGCCATTTACAAAGAGTTTTCTCGGACTGCTTGTAACTGAGGCAAATAATTCATCTTTGCTTTGAAGGAGGGGGGAGCTGCTTTATGTTTTTAGGACTCAGCGAGTGCGGCTGTAGGATTGTTTCTTTAAACAACTATTTATTTGTTTTACTGTGGGAGGCAAAGCATAGCAAGTTTACAAAGTAAACCAATTATCTTCTTATGATTGCCAAAGTGTCATTTTCTGCACAGGGAATGCATTCTTTGCGTTCTCTGCTGCAGAGAAATAGGAAGCTTTCCCCTGCTCTAAGTGCATTTTTTTTCAGTGTATACCTTTTGTAGTTTGGCTGTTTTGGGGTTTCTAAATACACAAAACTGTTTTACTGCAGGGGCAGTAGCAGAGTAGATGGTGTCATTATCCAAGTATTTGTAGGAAGTATTTGCCAGTTTCATTCTGGCTGAGTTGGACACAGGGTTTTGAAAAGGGCAAAGATGTTGCATTAAATTAAGCAGTTCACATCTCTTTGGTTTGCTGTTGTGGGTATCATATTGACTTTGGGACTAATACATTACACATCCATCTATTTTTATATGTTACATATTTTTTTATAAATGTGTGTTCCCTGCCCACTAAACCTTCCAAGCAACAAACTGTGTATGTGTATAAAACCCAGAGCCAGCTCTTCTCCCACCGCCAACAAAAAGGAGAATTAAGCATGTTGGATAATGAAATCATCAAAATGATTCCATCATTTTGAAATCCTCAGGATGTTTTGGAAATGGCACCTGACCCTCTTGATGGCACCAAGCTTTCTGGCTCCCAGGATGTGTGTCCTGCAGCTCTCGTGGGAAGGTCCCTAAGGAGGACCAGGAGGATGGGTGTCCTTCATGGCCATCCCAGAAGAACCTCATGGCTGATGCTCCCTTAAAACTGACTGATGCTGGGGAAAGTTTGCTGCCCCTGGTGAGTGAGGAAATGCTCCATGTCCCTGGGGTACACGAGTTTGCCAGAACAGGATTCATCCCCAAGCAGTTTGACCCCTTTTTTTGTGGACATGGTGTGGGGAAGATGGAGGGATGAGAGAGGAGTCACTGCCTGCTCAACCAGAGTGGGAAATTAAGAAATTGGGCTTTGGGGAAGGAGGAATCTCCTTACAGGGCATGTCTGGATTTTTCCAGATTATAGATTATCATAGATTATTTCTGTTGTGGTGCAGCAGGAATATCTTGGGGGTTTGGAAAGCAGCTGTGCTTAGTGAGAAGTAGTTACAAAGTTTTAGGAGGGAGAGAAGACAGGAGTGTACTCAGGTACTAATTTGCTTTTAGAAAATCTACCATGACCTCTGGCTAATTGATCACATATCTATTTTTATTTTTTTTCCCTCTTGTCCCCAGAATAAACCAGCGCTGAGTTCAGTCTGTTTGAAGACGCTGCCAAATCTGTTCATTTGCATTTGGCTCTAAAGTAGGCACACGAGGCTGCAGTAACTCTGCTTCATTTTGAAAAGGGGGGGGGGGTGAAAGCAGGGCAAAAAACCTCTTTTTAAAAAAAAAAAAAGACTGAAGAGTCTTTTCTGACAGCTAGTCAGAGTTAGAATTAGTTCAAGGAAATGTTAATAATGCACTGCCTGGCTTAATCCCTTTGATATCACCAGGTATCCTCCTGTTCATGGGTTAATTGCTTTAAAAGCAGAGGCAATATTCTGAGCGGTGGGCCGCTTCACCTTTTCACAGCTGTTACCATTGAGTGACAACTAAATCCCATGTGTAAGATGAGGAAGAGCTCAATCTCCAATTGGGAGAAAATTTATGTAAACCGCAATCCCTTCAGAATGTGCGGAAGTCACAGACTTTCTTGATTTACTCTGCTTTTCCCAGAAAGCTCCATTGTTCCCTTCCCTAAGTCCCATCAACCCTTTGTAGCAGAATATCACAGCGGCGGCAGATAGCTTGAAATATATAAATGCTATCATAGCTCTGATTAATAGCGGCGCTTATGAGTCAAGTCTGATAACGGAGCAGCTCTCCACTCAATTTCAGATACCGCTAATGGAATCTGTCTCCTGCAATTGTAATGTGAGAAGGGCTAATTTGCCATGGAGCTTGGAGCTGTCACCAGCCGGGGATTGGGGGGTCAGATGGGAGCTGCCAGGTTTTTGCCCTGCAGCTTGTATCTCTCGCTTTGAATAGCGCAGCCCCCTGCCTGCCAGGGAGCTGATAGGCCGCCGGGGGGTTTATGCCACTCGTACAATAGCGAAGGGCTGCATGGGCTGACTTGGTAATTGTGAAGCCAGCTCATTTTTATTTTATTTTATATTTAATTCTATTTTTTTTTTTTTACTCAACTCCTTCCTTCCCCCCCCTCCTCCTTTTTTTTTTTTTTCTTTTTTTTTTTTTTTTTCTGCTGCTGTATAATTTCTAATAAGGGGTTTTAACAAATGTCAGATTAGGAAAAGTTTCTGCAATTACCCAAAAAAAAAAAAAAAAAAAATAAAGCCAACTTATAAAACATTTAAATAGCTCAAGTTGGCTCCTACTGTGGATTGGGTTTTTTTGGCTGCTGGAAGCAGGCGCTGGTTATTACAGGAGCCTGGGATAAAGGTGTATCTATTTTCCAAGGATTGTGAATCAAATAATGGGTCGGACTAATACACCCTTTGCACTTGCAAAGACACCAGGAGAGAAGTTCTCATTTGTAATGGCTGGAAGCACAGTTTGTACAACTCAAGTGTGAGTATGGGGTGAGATTTCTTAAAGCAGTGCAGCCCCGTGTACATTTTATAGATCTGACATGAGCTGTTCCACTCGTTGAGCTGCTCTGGAAGAGCTTGGCATAGATTTAAATACTTGACTTTCGTGGGAAGGGGCTGCTGCAGGCAGGCTCTGCTCTGAGGGTGATGGATGTCCTGGAGCATGTGAGATTTGAGGTTGGGATGTCTCATTCCTCGCTCCCCTGATGAGTTGTCACAAGGGGCTCTTCCCACCCCTGATGTCCAGACCCATGGTGGGTCCACTAAGGTCCTTGTTGCCATCTCAGAGCAGTTTGATCCTCCCATCAAGAGGATCCAAGGTGACTTGACCCCAGGACACAAGGAATGGGGTGCAAGATTCCTCTGACATGTGCTGGGGACCTTCACAGGTCCACACTTCCAAAGGGGTGGGCAGAGATGATATCCTTCAGAGATGGTGTCCTAAGTGGACACCTCTAGTCCAGGAGGATGTGTGTGAGAGGGTGCAAGGACCAGTTCCCCTTTGCCAAAATCCTCACTGGCTCAGCACTCCTTAACCACCCTGGACCATCCCCTCTCCAACCAATATCCAGAATTGGATATCGTGGCATTCCAATAAAATAACTACAAGAAAGAAAAGTCAGGAAGTGGTGGCAGTCCCTGTCTGGGAGTGAGGGAAGTGGCATTCTGTGCATGTGGTGGGAGGGGAGGGTGCTGCCTACTCACCCCCATCCCAAAAATCACCTGTCTGTGGGAATGCTGAAGCTGTGGGATGCTGAATTTCTGTTTAGCACGAAGGACAGCAGTTTGATGTAACCAGACTGGTTTGGTTTTATTTCATGGTGGCCCTGCCTCTTTGCTCGGTCTCTCTTCCCTTTACTCCTTGTGACCATGGAACTCAACCAAGAGAGATGAGCCAAGCTGAGCTCTCCTTCCTCCTCCTCCTGTTGTGGGCAGGGCTTAAGTGGCTATTGAGCTCCAGGTCCTTGAGGAAGAATAAAATCTGGTTTACTATTCCCTGTAGTACCTGAGCTGGCTCTTCAGTGCTGAGAGCAAGAGAAACCACCTTTTGTCATGGAGTGTTTGTGGCTAAGAGGCAGGCAAACCCCGAGGGATTGGGTTTTTGGGGATAATTATTGTTACTTAAGCCCTAAACTCGTGTTTGGATTTTAATTTTTAAACAATTCTTCTATTTCAGCACCGATGCTCATGCACAGTTAAAATTTATCTGTGGGAAGCTTGGTTGTTGAGTCTTCTATGTCCCTTTCTGTTTAGCCTGCATAAAAAAAAATAGTTGGGTTTTTTAAATTGATTGGCTAACAAGCAAAACCTCTTAAATTCAAAATGTTAACTCTTTAGTGCACTGCCTTGAAATAAAAATACATTCAAGGGATGTATCTTTGCTACTGCAAAGCCACAGAATTGCAGAGGCAGAAGTTGCTGGTGATGTACTTGGACTCTGTGGAAGTGAATAGGGAACCACTGACATCAGGGTCATCAGCTGCAGGTGCAGGGAGAGATGAAATTTTAAAAAAAATCCATTAAATAGTTAATTAGTGAGGATTTTAAAAATCAAGATAGTTTTTTCTTATTCCACTAGCTAAAAAAAAAAAAACCAAAAGATACAAGGCTAAGATCTGCTGCCTGTAAAATTTTGGAGGGAAGAGAAGGTAGAAATAATCAGCTTATTTCACTAGGTACAGATAGGTGTTGCCTGTGTTAAATACATCAGCTTCAAATATAAACCATTCCAATTATCTTACTTTTCTTAATGAATCCGGTGCACTGAAGATTGCATTTAACGAAAACATTTTAATTAAATTCCAATTCCCATCCATGTGTAGCTTTATGCTGATCATGTAATAAGTTTTGCGGAATTATTAAATATAAAACATCTACCATTATTTCAAAATAAAAAGTAAAAACGCTGATGGAGTTTTTTTTGTTAAATGTATATAACTTGTAACGTTGGCTGAAGGAAAGTTTTAGAAACTTAGAGGAAAGGCTAAATTTTAAATTTGACAAACTTGCGTGTTTTAGTGATTTCCGGCAAATGAGAAGCTAAAAACTATAATTGCAAAAAAAACCCAGGTTAAAATATTTAATTGCAGTTTTCTCAAATGTTCCTCCAAACTCTTAATAAAACCTGCAGGTAAAATATTCTGATTAAGGCAAATTCCTACTGGCTGCATCCTTGGAGCTGAGGCCCAGCCACACATTGTTTCACTTGTGTGCTTGAAAAGGAAAACAAAATCATATTTTTGTTTGGTAGGCTTTTCCTTTTATGTTTAGGGATGCCATGGGAAAATATTTCTCACAAAGGGCTGTGTGACCTCTCCTTTGCTGACTCTTTCTGTCCCTTCTGAATGCGTTTTCAGATGATGATCATGGAGACTTTCCCACTTTTGCCGTGGTTTCAATTCTTTTCTTCTTCCATGGGCTGACTCCTGTGTGCTGGGGCTATTCTTTCTCCTACTGGGCCCAAAGACTGGGGAAACAAGCCAGATTTAGGGGAGCAGCTCTCTGCTCTCCCTTCTCACCAGAATCATTGGGATCAAGCCCTCCTAGATGTTGCTTTTCCATGAGGCCAGTCGAGGATTCAGCTGTTGTGTGTCTTTGCTGTGTTTTGTAGCACCTCAACTCTGTTTGAAAAATGTGTCAAAGACAGAAGTACAAGTAGAATTTGAGTGGGGATAAATCTCTGCTGCTCTCTGCTCTTCAGTCCTGATGTGCTGTCAAAGGGAAAGACCGTGTTAAGCAACTTGAAGGTATTTCCCGGAAAAAATCCAAATGTTTCCTTCTCCCAACCATGGCACACCTGGGAAGCCTCCAGCCAGTGTGGATGGCAGTGTGGGTCTCCAGGATGGGTGGCTGAGCCCAGAGGCTCTGTGATTCCTCCTTGTGCAGCAGGGCTTCACTGCAGGAAATATTTGCATTGTCAGTGCCAGGCCTGCTGTTTGATTTTGGTAAGGGAAGTGACTGTGAAAAGCTTCTTAACTTCCAGACAACAGTGTCCTCTTGGTCTTGTTCCCTCTCTGTATCCACTTTGGTCACTGGGTTGTTGAGCTCTTGCTGGAGTTATGGGAGGTCCTCTTTAGCTCTTGCCTTAACCTTCTTCCACAAAATACTTTTCTTAACCACAAGAATTCTCTCTGTGCCTGCAATTAAAGCAGCTGTTACCTTCTGGCTCCCTACGGTCCTACTTCCTTGTGTAACATGTCACCAGCATCTTCAGTTGTAGATTGCACTGCCCTCCTTTGCAAAATTTTTCATTCTTTTTAGAGAATCGTGGAATCTCAGGATGATTTGGGTTGGAAAGGACCTTAGAGATCATCCTGATCCACCCCCGCTGCCATGGGCAGGGATGCCTTTCACTAGGCCAGGCTGCTCCAATCCCCATCCAACCTGGCATGGAACACTTCCAGGGATGGGGAAAAAAATTCTTGGCTTTAAGCTTTTTGACCTCAGTTTCAAAGTTTCTACCCCATCCCTTTTTCAGTTTTTTTCCCCCATCTCTATTTTACTCTTGGTTTTTTGTGCCTTTTCTGGAGAATTCCTTCATCTCATTCTGCCTTGCATCACTGAGCACTCACCTTTTCCGTGCTGAGGTTGGTCTTTGGTCCAAAGTGGTATGGGTGGCTGAGCTGTCCATGCCTGAGGTTTTTTGGCACCTCTTTGGACAATGTGCGCATTTGAGGTTGATGCCTTAGGATTTAGCTTTTATATTTTTCAGATCCTGTACTGCTTTAGTGTGTAACTCTAAAACTCCGTAGGCTGTTGGCTCCTGTTCTCCCATCCTGGTTAGACATAATGAATCTTCTCTAGGCCTGAGTCTCAAGGACACCTTGTTGTCCCAGGCCCTGAAATATGTAAACTAAGCCTCTAAAAAGGGGGAACAAACTTGGGGTAATGACATCATTACCAGAAATTGTAATTGGAAAATTAACCCTGATATGCAAATGGTCCAAACTTAGGAAAGTGTGAAAAACCTGTGACCTGTTGTCCATTTTGGGTGCAGCCCTAGGGCTCTGTCTGCCCATAAGTGTACCTTATTGAAGGCCCTTCAATAAATACCTGCTTTTATTCTCTTAATTTTGTCTAGCCTCTGTCTTCAGGTAGCCCCATCAAGGCATCAAGGTCATCTTGGCTTTGAGGCAGTGGATATGTGGACATTGTCACTCTGTGCTGGAGAATTCCTAGAGGCTGCAAGGTGGCAGAGGAGCATGGGGACCCTCATGTTGATCAAAATGAGCTGTTTAACTATGTTACCACAGCTGCAGGCTGGATTGATTTAATTTGCCCCAAAATCATAATGGCAATTGCGTGGGATTCATTTCTACTCATCCTGCCGGTGCTGCTTTGCACTGTGGATTGTTGAGTTTCTTCTGCCAGGTGCTCTTCATCCTCCTCTGGAGATACCTGCTCTGATTGCTTCCACTTTTGGGAGTTTTCCTCTGAATCAGCAAACTCACAAATCCATAATTTCTATTGCTGGTAACAGAACCTGCAGAAAAACTGTTGGTCTCCAGCTTGCACTTCCCAAAGCAGTTTTCCTGATGTTCTTCAAGAATGCAACATGCTCCCCTTTGGTTTTTTGGCATCTGTTGTGCTTAGAGGAGCTGAGTGCTCCTTGCACTGTCACAAAGGGGGCTCAGCAGCCTGGCTTTCCCATGAGTTTCCTGGGAAAGTTGTTCAGCCTGGAGAAGATTCCAGGGAGACGTTAGAGCCCCTTCCAAAGCCTAAAAAGGCTCCAAGAGAGATGAAGAGACTTGGACAAGGGATGGAGTGACAGGACAAGAGGGAATGGCTTCCCACTGCCAGAGGGCAGGGTTAGAGGAGATATTGGGAGGGAATTCTTCCCTGTGAGGGTGCTGAGGCCCTGGCACAGGGTGCCCAGAGAAGCTGTGGCTGCTCCTGGATCCCTGGAAGTGTCCAAGGCCAGGCTGGATGGGACTCGGAGCAGCCTAGGTCAGTGGAAGGTGTCCCTGCCCGTGGCAGGGGGTGGAACTGGATGATCTTTAAGTTCCCTTCCAACCCAAACCATTCTATGACTGTTTCTATGATTCTGTGGACAAACAGGTCTGTGGGCTGTGCTTGGTTTGGGATCTTGATCCTGCACTGCTTGGTGGGCAGGGTGTTTTCTGTCCCACATAGCTGGGCTGAATCTTTAAGCTTTGAGTTGAGTGACTTTTGCTTAAGCCCTATTTCATAAAACTCGACTCACAGGTTTGAGACTTTTTATCAAGAGGATGGGATTTCTTTCATCTCATTTCAACTCCCATGATACACTTTCCTGGGAAAGACAAGGAGAATTGGTGACTGGGATGTTTGCCTGAAATGCTGCTTTTCAGAAGATTTTTGGAAAAGTTGCTTCACCTTTTTTTTACCTCATTTCCCTGCAAGAATTTCAAAGGGGTTTATGAAGTTGTTTCTTTATAACTCAAAGTTTGAGCTGTTTAAATGGTTTAATCAAAACATAGGAATGTTATAAAGTGGATTTTTGTATTGAGGATCTGCTGGTTTTCAATTACACATAGTCCTGCTGCCCTTTCCTGGTATTTTTCCTTTGTTTTTTTTTCCTAATTCCATTGATTTTTTTTTTTGAGATTTTTCCCCACAGTCTTGATGTTGAACTCTCTGTGTCACCTTGAGCTTAGCTTGGAACACTTCAGAGTTGTTGCCTTTTTTCCCAATGTTAACTCCACCCTTCTCACCCTTTGGCTGCAACCTGCAGGTGCAGATCTCAAAATTGTTCACAAAGGAGATAAAAATCATCAGTCTTATCTTCCAGATAGCTTCAGATACTCTGGCAAACCAAAGAGAGGAGCTCTTGTAGAGAGTGCTCTATCAAGAGCTTCCTCATCTCACATGGAAATCACATGAGTAGCTCGATGAAGAAGTTGGGTAGCTTGTAACTTTTTGCTTAAACCTGCTGGAATTGTCAGAACTAAATGGAATTGTGCCTGTCTGGGGTGGAATTAGAAAAATACCCAGGATGTGGTAGAGACTAGCTGGGTCTTACAGTGGAATGGTGAATTTCTGGAGAGGAGCTTTGACCACAGCCACAGCTATTTGTGTCTTTGGATAAGGCTTAACTGAGCATGTTGTGGTGCCCTACACAGCATCTTTTCAGGGTGACTTCCTAAAGGAGAGAGCTTCCAGACAGGCAGAGCCAGGGCTGCTCCCAGTGAGGCTGGGTGAGAAGAGCCAATGTGGTGGAATGGGTTTCCTGGGCTGAGTTCCACCTCGTGGGCTCCCTGTGCTGGCTGCAGCATCCAGCTGGGTTGGGGAGGCAGCTCTGTGGGCAGGGTGTGCTGTAATCCCACCTGGGAGCCACAGAGCCTCTTGGGCTCACAGCCATCCCAACAGTGGGTGCTTCACCCTCTCCCTCCCTCCTGCTGGAGCTGGCACCCATTTCCCACGCTCCTGACCGTGGTGGGCACCTCTCCCTGCAGGGACTGTAAGTGCTGCAATCCCCACCCACTCCCAGGACACCAAACACCCCCCAGGAAAGCCCTGCTAATGCTGTCCATCCTGAATAGCTCTAATCCACTCTTAATTCAGCTCCTTGGTGAATTGAAGGCTGCACCCTTGCTGGCATCTCCTCCAGAGTATCCCATTAGAGCTGTGACTCCCTGGCTCAGTGCATCATGACCCGCTGGGCCATCACTCATCAGGACTTCTGAGCCAAATTCAATCCTGGAAGTTTTCATGGCGAGAAGAAGCGGATTCTTTGGTGTTGGGCTGCTGGCAAACAGGCTCTGCTCTTCCCAATCCTTTGCAGAGAAATTATTAGGGAGATCTTAACCATATAATGTTTTGGCAGGGTGCTGGGTGGCACTCATTGCTGCTGCTACTGTATGTTTTAAAAAAAAAAAATTAAAAAAAGGAAGGACAATAAAGTAGGCTCTTTTTTTTGTTGGAAAAGAAGATTTCATGTTATCTGTGTTTGCAGGCTTTCTGGCTCGTATGCTGGAGGAATCCTTGCTGCGGGGGTGTTTTCATTTTCTCGTCTAACATGGCAGTGGTCCATCACGGCGGAGGTTTTCAGCTTAAACAATCTGTTTGTGGGGCTGCTGATGGCTCTCACTGCTCATTTTGAGGAGGCATCCACTGCAAAAGAGAGATCAAAGGTAAAACATCTCAAGCAAAGTGAATAGTTCTTTACTTTTTTTCTTAATTGGTTGTCACCTGTCTGTTTACTCTCCTGTTCATTTACTGCTGATTTAGTTGTATTTAAATAAAAAGGCCAAATTTTGAGACTTGGTTCAGCACCTGTGCTGGATGGCATCCATCCCTGACCTACCTGGATGTTCAGAAGTGACAAACATTGAAAAAAACCTGTTCACTTTGCTTAAGGATTGAATTGGGACCTGTTGGGTGGATTTGGGGTGGGTTTATTTAATCCCCACAGGGTGGAAGCAGGAAAAGCAAAATGATTTTCATCTAAATGTTTTAGTTCGTTCTGCATCAAAGACACAAACTAGGCTGTGGTTGTTCAAGGTTTTGCTTTAAGAACTGGTATTTCTCTTTGGCATAAATAGATTTATTTTACAGAGAACGTTGTCTAATCAGAAACCCAGGTTTCTACTCAAAAAACGGGAATGAGCAAATTTTCAATCAGTTTTTCTTCTGAAATTAAATGTCCCCCTAAAATAATAGCATTGTTAAACACAGAGACGTTAAATTTCATGCTGTATTTGCTACTTTATAAACAGACTAGGCAGCCAAATGATATTTTTGCTCAGCAGTCTTGTTCTTTCTACTTTTGTTTGCCCAAACATCTGATCTCTTTTCTTCCGACAGACTTGCCTGCTGTGACTCCTGTAAATTGTGTGAATAAAGGGATTTTTGTCAGGCTAGGCTAGAATTTCAGGAGTCTGCAGTGGTAGTTTACTCAGCTTCGTGAGTTCTCAAATAACATGTTTTGTCAGTGGCTACAGAGACCTTGTTTCACCATTGGATTTTTATCATTTTTTTCCCTTTGTAATGAGCAGTGTCCCAAGATCCCCACAACCTCAATTCCACAGACACGGAGCTGGGCATTTTTCAACCTTTTTCACGTGTTTCACATGCCTGGTTTCCAATGGGATTTTCAAAATTAGATTTTCAGAAGCAGTTAAGGAGCTTGTTCCAATGGTTTTTGGAATGTCTGGCATCCCATGCCTGGAAGAAGCCAGGCTGCCGACAGCAAGCTTGCAGTGCTTTTCATAAATCAGATGGTTGTGCAAACATCATGTTGGAGTTCATCAATGTACTTAAAAAATTACTGAAGTGGTTCTGAGTCCTGCTCCCTATGAGGGCAGCTCTGAAACCCTCAAAGGTTTTTCTGAACCTATGGGAAGGTGTTTCCGTGGCAAGGCAGTGTCCAGTGTGGAATGCTGAGCAGTTAATTAAAATTACAAGGTGATCCCATCACTACACCAAGGCAAGTGTTTGCATCTCACACACCTCCCTCACCAGTGGATGGAACAAGCAGAGGAGGTTTGGGTTTGGTATCAGAAAAGGTTCTTCTCCAGAGGGTGGTTGGGCACTGGAACAGCCTGGAGCTTTTAGACTAATGAGGGGTATTTTATTCCCTTAGCTTAGGAAGTGTGTGCAGCCCTGACTTTAGCCCTGTGTGCCTTACAAAGAGGGAAAAATCATTCCTGTTATAAAAAACTAAATTTCTGTGGATAATGGCTTTATTTTAGGGCATTTCTGAAAAATCATTCAGAGTGAACTGCTGGGCAGCCTCCCCTTTGGAGCTGGGGTTCAGGAATTGGACTCTTCACATCATTAGGATGTGATGATGCTTCACAAGATCTCTGTATGCATGGAGGCATGGCTGTTGAGCTGGACACTTCTTAAAGAATGTTTTCTGTTAAAGAGTTGCAATCTCCCTGTAACTAACAAAAAACCACCCTATGTTCTGTGTTACAACTGACCGGTGCCCACTGGTGGATTTGCCTTTCTCCTGTAAGGATGCTGTGCTGGATCTTTTCTATCTCTGGATATTTTTGCAAACTTGTAAATAGTAATTGTGAATTTTTATTTCTGTTTTTTTCCCCTCTCAGGTCTCTAAATTGGGAGCTTTTTGCTGTGGGCTCAGTCTGTGCAATCAGCACACGATAGTGCTTTATGTCGCTTGTGTTGTCCCCTGGGTTCTCTCACGGCTTTTCAGAAAGAGGGTACGTATTTACTGACCCACATCTCTGTTTTCATTACACTGTGATTAATTCTTCTCCCCCAGCACTTGTGCCACTTCTAAGTTGATGTACATGATAGCCATAACCCACTGGAGTTACAGTCTAACACCACACTGATCTCAAGGGGCCTGGTTTAAAGAGGGTCCCCAAGAAGGCTTTTGGCAAGGACATGGAGTGACAGGACAAGGGGAGTGGCTTTAAACTGCCAGAGGGCAGGGTTAGATTTAGATATTAGGGAGAAACTCTTCCCTGTGAGGGTGGGGAGGCCCTGGCACAGGCTGCCCAGAGCAGCTGTGGCTGCCCCATCCCTGGAAGTGCCCCAGGCCAGGCTGGACAGGCCTTGGAGCAACCTGGGCTAGTGGAAGGTGTCCGTGCCCATGGCAGGGGGTGGGACAAGGTGATCTCTAAGTTCCCTTCCAACCTAAACCATCTCATTCTGTGATCACAGTTTAGGGCCTTTGCTCATGCCAGTGATTGCAACCCCCTTGCATCCCCTGGCAGAGAAGTGCTCTGCCCTAGCTGCTTGCAAAAACCCTGTGAGTTAAAATAATACTTGGAACTAAAAACTCTGGCTTCCTTATGCCATCAGCTCACCTGGAGGTTTCTGTGTGTTGGCTCTCTGGTGGTAACCAGCAAAAGCCACATCCACTCATGGCAGGGCATGTTCTGCCTGCAAGCCTCTGATCCCTTCAAATACATCCCCTTCTCGAGATATCCCTCTTTTTTCACCTCTTGTAATGAAGGTGAAGACACGTTTTTGCATGCCTGGTGTGTGGAGGTGATATGTATCCATCTGGATGAGGCTCCCGGGTGCCTTTTGGAGGTCCTGCCATGCTCTTTCCTGCTGTTGCTGGTCTTGTGTGGGTCAGTGCATCAGGCTGGATGCAGAAGTGTTACAGGAATTCTGCTTTGACCAGAAAACAGCAGCAATCTCAGCAGTGCAGATGCTCTGATGATTTTGCAGGTGGCTCTGGGAAGCCTCCATCACTCTTCCCTCTCTCTTTTGTCCCTGTGAAGGTGACACTTGGCCAGATTGCTGCCAGGCCAGTCCTGCCAGTATTTTTCCACCCATTTCCAGATAAATCCTGTGTGGTTCTCAGTGGTGGCCCAGGGCATAACTAAGCCTGGGTGAAGCACATGAGCTGCAATAGATGTGATGCAACTCAGACAAGCTTGATCCAAAATAACAGATCCAAAATAACATCATCCCCAGCAACCCCCTTTCTGGCCATATATTTCCATGAACACAATCAAGACTCATTTCTGCAGTATATTTGTGTCCTTTAAACAGAATTTTATTTTTTTTAAGCGGGGAGGTCCATAGAGACCTCAGTGATTTCCAGCAAGGGCAATGCTGTGCCAGTATAATAATCCTGGGAAATACTTTCAGCAGCCCAGTAGTGCCTGCAGCAGGAAACCACCGAGTAAGATGAGTAATTGATGGAAAACTGCCTTTTTAAAGTACACATGAACCATCTTTCTTCTGAAGGAGCTCTGACCACCAGTATGAGGCTCCTTTCTCTGCTCCATGGATCATCACTCCCAGTTGCCCCAAATGCTGAGGAAGTGCTTTGATTGACAGGGCAGTGGCTAACGACAAAGCGAGCGTGCAATATTCTAGGGTGGGATTTTCCAAAGCACTTAAAGGAGTTAGGCACAGAAGTCCCTTTGAAAGTCTTGTCTCCCTGACCCCTTAGGCAGTCTTGAAAATCCCACCCCAAAAGTTGGCCTATCCAATTTAGCCAGCGTAATCATGATCAAGTAAATGGCAAAACTGACTCCTGATGATGGTGATGATGTGTGTAGTTGTACTAGAGCAGCATTTATGTGGTTTTTTTTTTTGTGCCAGATGGAAAACCAGCCAACTCTTAATCGCTGCAAAGTGGGTTATCTCAGCCTTGCAGTGCTTCAGCCATCTATGCATGTCATGCCATGATTTAAATGTGAAAGATGCAATGAGTATGATACTCATGAGTCCTAGCTAATATTATTTGCTTCACTTAAATTTCACCCTGCCATGCAAAGGAGATCAGTTTGATGCAGTTTCCTAGTAATCCACAAAATCGTAAGGTTTAACATAGCATTTTGTAGAGACTTACTATAAATTGAGAGATCAGCTCTGTGTAAATATATTTGATGTTTTTTCTTTATCTGTTCTTGAAGTTCCTGTGTGATTAAACTAAAATAAACATTGTTATGCAATATGACATATTTTGGTGCAGGAATTGTCCCCAGGCCATTTGCTGAAGTTGGGTTTATGCTTCTTGGCTGGTTTGCTGCCTTATCTCTATCTGCCGGCTTCGTCCTACCTCAATCGAGCCCGCTGGACATGGGGAGACCAGACGACTTTTCAAGGATTTTTGACCCACTTTCTGAGGGAAGAATATGGGACATTCAATCTGGTAAACAAGGGTCATTGCCTAAATTACTTTCTTTCCACTTATGCGACAGCAGAAATCTTCTGTTTGTGACGATTAAGGGCAAGGAAATTGAAAATGTTTCATTTTATAAGCATTTATTTCTGGTTTTGACCTCCTGACCTGTCAGGTTTTCTGAGAGTGGGTCACGTGGCTGGGAAAGCAAAGAGATAATTCTCTTTTCTTTATGGGATGAGCCCTATTATTTCCTGGGAGCTGTGTGGGTGTCTTATGTGTGTAGGAGCCCAAATAGCAAACTGTGCTAGAGGGAATTGGTGACATCAATTTTGTGGTGTTTTCAAGATGAATATTGTCTTATTTTTCTATTTTTAACTCAGACCTTTAAAGAGATCAGAAGCAGTTTTCATTTAAAAGCTATTCCTCTTCAACTTAGTAGTGTTGAATTTGAGTGGTTGGTTTGAGGGTTCTAAATTATTCCTCTTAACTTACTAATGTTGGATTTAAGTGAATGGTTGGTTTGAAGGTTCTCAGGAGCCTCTGTTCTGAGTTGTTGGGGTCTCTGCTCTTGCCAAGGGAGGGAAGAATCCATGGTTGCTTGCAGAGCTTGCTGCCTCCTCCAGCCCTGATTTGGATGTTGAGCTCAGGCCACCCAAGGAAATCCCAGCCCATCACCCCAGCTTCTGTCCTGCTTCACAGATTTCAGGGCAGAGGGCTGGCAAATCACACCACTGGGAGGAAGATGATCAAAAGGTGTGGTCTACATGTTCTGTCACTCCTTGGGGTCCTGGAGCCCCACATCCTCAGAAATTACCCCTCACATGCAGCCAGTGTGACACAGCATCACTGTCACTGTGCCATTCCACCCTTCTCTGAGAGCTGTGTGGCTGTAGGATGTGTGTCTAAAGACATGATAATTCCTGCTGCTGCCACTAAACCTGTCCAAAAACTCCTACAGAGATCAGGTCCACCCTCTGAAGGACTTGTGTGACTTCCCCTCCTGTCTTGTTCCCAGCTGTCTCCTGAGAATCAGCCTCTGCTGGGCAGAGCAATACCAAGGCATGCAAATCTCTTAACTCTTCTCCCCATCAAATGTGATGAATTCAAGTTGATGTTCAGGAGGCTTAGGGATGGACTGCATGTAATCCTACACCACAAATCACATTGTGGATGAACTTGTCTGAAGAAGGAGCAATAAACACAGCAAAATCCAAGTGTTTGGTCCCTGTGCCAGTTGGGGTAATGCCTGAGCACTGCTGGATGGACAGACAGCCCTTTCATCCCATAGCTCTGTTTTAAGGGCAGGCAGGGTCAAAAAAAAAATCCCAGAAGATATTTTGGAGAGGGTTGTACCTATAAGCCATAGATCAGGAATGTCATTTCTGCAAAGGATGTGTCTGCCATCAGCTGCCAGCAAGGTGGGGCTTCAGGAGCTCTGAGCTGTCTCTCCATCCTCTGACACTTATTTTTTTATTCAAATCCTAAACACAATGAACTATTCCATTTTTCATTGAGGTTAAATATTCCTTCCAGACCTCCTGAACCTGTTTACCTTACCTTTTATCTGGTAGCCACCACTTTTCCAACAAGCAGCAGTGAAGCTAATTCCTCATCTCCACACAGCATGTCTTTTTTTTCCAGACTTGTGCCATGGATTGCAGGTCTCTGCAATAAGAATTCTCATGTATCTTTTATAAATCTCACAGCTCTGCATTTGTCAGGGCAGAGGAGACTGGGGCAAGTCTGGTAATCAAGGAGGAATTGAACTCGTCTTAGGCTGTGGGAAGATGTCCCAGAAAATAATTGCACCATGAAGATAGAGGACATGGCCTCAGGTTGTGCCAGGAGAGGTTTAGATTGGATATTAGGAAAAAAAGTTCACAGGAAGAATGGTCAGGCATTGGAATAGACTGCCCAGGGCAGTGGTGGAATCACCATCCCTGGAGGAATTTAAAAGATGTGTGGATGTGGTACTTGAGGACATGGGTTAGTGATGGGTTAATGATGATCTCAGAGGGATTTTCCAACCCAAATGATTCCATGATATAGCAGAGATCATTATTAAACCAGATGACATGCTCTAATCACAGGGTAATGAGTTGGAAAAATATTTATCCAGGGGGTAAATCCTTCAGTGGCATCACATAAAACAGGAATGTGAGAGAACATCCCGCAGTGAAGGTTTGAGTAGAGGTTGCTGCCTTTCTTGCAGATGGAAAATGAGGAGATTTCCCTTGCCCCAGAGATACCCAATCAGTGTGGGGGTTTCTCATGGGTGTCCTTTGCTTTTATTTCAGGCCAAGTCTGAGACAGGATCCAGTATGAAAGAGATGCTGCTGTGAGTAACACCTTGGCTGTGCCTTTCATGGAGAGGAACCTGTCACTGATGCTGTCCTTTGGGCCAGAGGAGCTCCTGTCCTGCTTTTCCTCGTCCTGTCCAGAGCTGGGGCCGTGTGTGTCCAGCACAGGGACAGCATTCATGCCCTCTGCCTTCCCCACTGAAAGAAAACCTCTGGATCCCCCTCCCCAGTGATCTTTCCTCAAAAATCCTGCCATGTAACCCCCCCCTTGTCTCTCATCCCCATTTCTGGTAGACTTAATCCCAGCAGAATGGGAATATGTTCTGTTGTGCTTATTTCCTGTTACTCCTGACACTTCAATTGAGAGCAGGGGATGATCCACACTTTAATTTCTCCACAGTTTCCAGCTGGCACAGATGAAGTCAGAGCTCTCCCTTCCCGTCCTTGCCCTGGCACTCGTGGCCTGTGTGAGCACAGCACTGCTGTAAGTTGGACAATATTTGCTCAATGTGCTTTTTTTGCACATTTCTCTTATTGCCTGCATGGGCAGCTTGCTTTGCCTTCTGCTTGCTGCTGCAGAGCTTGCAGCAATTAGCTGTGGTCATCTGTTATTAAGAGCAAAATATCCCTCAGTCCTGGTTAACCTCGAGGGTTGGGGTTAACTCCTGAAATCCTGATGGTTTTGTGCCTTGAAAACAGAAATTTCATAAATGGTGAGGGTAAAGAAAGGCCCATCAGCTCCCTGTGTTAAATGCATTTAGGTATGCAAGGAGTTCAAGCACATATAACTTTTGCTTCATTTTTCATCATGTTTTGGGAGTGATACATGATTTTTTTTATAGGTCAAAGCAGCAGAAATCAGCTGTGATCTGGCTCTTCACTGGAATGCTTTGCCTTTATTCCCTTTTCTTTGCTTGGAGAGCAAATTTGGATGTTACAAAGCCTCTGTTTCTAGGTGTGGTAAGTTACACTCCGAAAGTTGCTCTGGCATGTTAATTTTTGAGAGAAACATTCAAAACCTGACCAGGAGCAGTTGTCTTGAAGCTGCAGAAAGCGCCAAAATACAGCTCCAAGGCTGGGTTGGACAGGTCTTAGAGCAACCTGGGATGGTGGAAGGTGTGAAATGGGGAGTGGAATGGGGTGATCTTTATGGTGCCTTCCAACTCAACCCCTTTTCTGGGGTGCTCTCTCCTAGGTGGAGCGGTTCTGGCTGCAGAGCAGTGCTGTGGTGGCCGTGCTGGCAGGGCTGGGGCTGGCCACACTGGCCAGCTTTGGAAGGAGCACTGTTCTGGAGGGCACCTGGCTGCTACCCTGGCTGGAGTGGCTTCCTGCTCTTGCCCTCGTTGCTTCTCAACTTTGGGCAAATTACAGGTGAGAAATTCCCTTGGTGCTGCCTCACAGGGTGGGTTGAGGTGCTCCTGGGGTTTCTGTCCTTGTCTGGGAGTGGGAAAGGCACTTTCCATACCCCACCTAAGCTTGCCTGGTCACAGCCTGCAGGACTCCCTGGTTTGATCTCCCTCAGAGTCACCAACTCCAGGCTGTAATTCCAGGGGGTGTCATGTAGGTTGAAGGAAAAAAACTGTAGATATATCAACTTCTAATAAAAAACCCTTGTAAATCTGTGCTTTATCTCCTAAGGAGGTTTGCAGAATTCATTTGGCCCTTGCTTTCCTTCATGTTACCTTGTGCCCTGAGGTTTTCTTCTATATTTTTCCCCTGTTTTTGAAGAGTTAAATCTGTAGTTTGGGGCTTCCCTGTCCCATAACCACATGCAGTCACTTGGATAGGAATCAGTGTACTTGTAGGGATGCTCAGGTAGAGAAAGATGACCAAGGAAGTGTAGATTTCATCCTCAGGAATCCTTTTCTTGGCACACCTTTTCCAAAGGCTTGTCCATGGGTGAGCCACTCATAGCTCCTGTCCCGGAGTGTCATACCTGGAGTATGTGCACAGTACTGTAATGAAAAGGATCCAATCTCAGTTGATGTAAATCTACTTCTGCCTGATACTAAAAAAACTTGGCTTTTTCAATCTTAATTGGAACATTAAAGGATGAGGAGGATTTCAAATGCTCCACAGAGCCATCGTTGTGCTGACACTTCCAGCACCAGCCAATAAGTATGTAGATTTTAGAAGAAATCAAAATTATGGTGAAGGTGTACAGCAAGTGTGTGTTTTGGCAAAACTGCAGTGGTTTATGGATCTGTGCTGCTTTCTGAGGGCCTGTGCTCTAAATGCTTTGTTTCTGTATCTCATTTTCTCTGGAAATGGGGATACTAAGTTGTTGTAGTGATTAAGTTGTTGACACTCTCCATCCCTGGAAGTTCAAGGCCAGGTTGGATGGGGCTTGGAGCAACCTGGGATGGTGGAAGGTGTCCCTGCCCATGGCAGGGGGTGGAACTGGATGATCTTTAAAGTCCCTTCCAACGCAAACCATTCTGAGATTCTGTGGCCTCCACTCACCCAAAGGTCCTGGGTAAGGAGCAGTGAGGGTGAGCAAAGTGAGGCAGAAGTAAAAAGGCCAGGTGGAATGAGATGTTCTTTAAAGTCCCTTCCAACCCAAACTTTTCTGGGATTCTGTGATGTTTTCCACCTGACCAGGATGGATTTCCCCAATGCACAAAATTGTCCTGAAATTCTGCAAAGCCGTACAAATACGTGGTTTTAAGATTCTGTTTTTCATCTGTTCTCTTTAGCACCTGTGATCAGAGCAACAACTATGTTGTTGATAAGTTTGCAAGGAATCTGCTGTCCTCTATGCCAGTGGGGGCAGTGATCCTGCTGAGAGGAGACTTGCCTGGGAATGCTCTTCGTTACCTTCATTATTGTGAGGGGATGAGGCCGGATATCACCTTGGTGGACCAGGAGGTACGTTCAGAAAGTGCTATTTAGAAAGGCAGATTTAAACATGGGCAGCAAAGGTTCAGTTGTTCCTTGATCTCCATGAGAGGCTCATGATGTGGAAATAATTAAAACTGATTTTTTTTTTTTAAGACTTGTGAGTAACCCTGGGATGGAGTGTGGTGTGAATGTTCCTTTTTCACTGAGAAATGGGAAAAAGGAAAAAAAAAAATTAAAGGATGGGTCACCCACACTTCCACTGCCACATTTGGCTTTGCAACAAGAGTCTGTGACTTGCTGGCAAACCCCAAACCCAATTCCTTGTGTTTAACCAAACCAAATCCCTGTTGTGGGTCTTACCAGCACTGGCTGTTTTGTGTTGGAGTGAGAACCATGTGCCTCTGATCAGAAGGCATTGGTGACCCAGTGTGGTGCTGTGGGCTGACCGTGGTGACCCAGTGTGGTGCTGTGGGCTGACCACAGTGACCCAGTGTGGTTCTGTGGGCTGACCACAGTGACCCAGTGTGGTGCTGTGGGCTGACCACAGTGACCCAGTGTGGTGCTGTGGGCTGACCACAGTGACCCAGTGAGGTGCTGTGGGCTGACCACAGTGACCCAGTGAGGTGCTGTGGGCTGACCACAGTGACCCAGTGTGGTGCTGTGGGCTGACCACAGTGACCCAGCGAGGTGCTGTGGTCTCGTGTCACTGCTGACTTGGGGGATGACTTCTGAGAGTAAATGGTCATCACTCCTGCAGAAAACATTTCTTCTGGCTGTAAATCTCCTGATTCTTGTTTTAATGGTGATAATATCTTTTATTCTAGATGATGACTTACGAATGGTATTTACCCAAGCTGGCCAAGCATTTACCTGGTGTGTATTTTCCTGGGAACCGGTGGAATCCTGTGGAAGGAGTATTACCTGATGGAACACTTGCCTTTAATCTCCATCGTTTCCTCAAAGTAAATAAACAGTAAGCATTCTTTTCATATGTAACAGCTTTCCTAAAATCTCTGACCCTTTTTTTTTACTCCTGAAATTTTTTATAGAACAGCTTGGTACTGCATCCAAAAGAGCAATTTTCTCTACTGACTTCCTCCCTGGTGGCGAGATTATTTTTGCAATTAAAGCAAAATATCTCTGCAGAAGTAACTCCATCCGGATATAATATTGCCTGTTGTTTTGAGGTTGGTTTGGTTTTTTAGGAAGGAGGGGGAAAAAAGGTGATCTGCAGAGCGTTTACTGATGATTTTTTGTTGTTGGTGGTGATACAATTCATCTCAGAGAAAAGAAACATTCCCCTGTACTCAGAACGACGATGGTTGGAGAGCAAATTGCTGCTGCTTCTCCTTTGTGAACATTGTGGCCAACTGATTAGCATAGAATGAATGTATTCCAGGAATAATCATCATATAAAAATAGCTTAGTAAGAGTGGAGAAAGGATTAGATACTCACATGAATAAGAATAGCATCTGCATTTAGACTAGCTGGGGTGAGCCCTGTGAGGGTGGGGAGGCACAGGAGCAGAGCCAGGTACCAGTGGGGAGAAATGGCCTTCTCCTACAGCTTCTGGCCTGTTTGGGAGGTCCAGGAAGAGAGACAGGATGTGCCACCTGTGCTGGCAGGACAGGATGGGCAGTGCCAGATGGGGAATTAATCTGTTTTCCAGACTGACACAAAATGTGCCCGTGCTGATGAGAGATTGCTGGATGGGTGTGTTTGCTGCATGGTGTGCTGTGTGTGGTTTGGTTTGCTCAGGGACACGGGGTGGCTTCACCATTGCTCTCTCTGTTGTTTTTCTTGGCAGTAAGGAAGTGTTTGTCTGCATAGGTCTTCATGAAGGGGACTCGACCTGGAGAAGGAGCCACTCGCTCTGGCCCTGGGGTACATGTGAAAAGCTGGTTCCTTCTGGAGCTGTGTTTGACCCAGGAGAGTGGATTCGTCTCACAAGGAACCTCTATAACTGGACTGAAGACTATGGCAGGTACGAGGCAGAAGAGCCTCTGCTCCTTCCTGCTCATCATTTCCTGACAGCAGCATTGCCATGCCTGCTGCAGGGTTACAGGAATTAAACAAGAGCCATAATCTCAATGTTTTGTGTTCTGGGTAGACAGCAGGAAGAAATTCTTCCCTGTGAGGGTGGTGAGACACTGGCACAGCCCAGAGAAGCTGTGGCTGCCCCATCCATGGCAGTTTTCCAGGCCAGGCTGGATGGGGCTTGGAGCAACCTGGGACAGTGGAAGGTGTCCCTGCCCATGGCAGGGAGTTAAAATTAGATGGTCTTTAAGCTCCTTTCCAAACCCAAACCATTCCATGTTCCATGGTTTTTAATAGTGTGAATAATAGCAAGGGCATCTCTAGTCAAGTATTAGGTCCAATTCTGACCTTAAAACTTGATCCAGAGCTAAAATTATTGAGACATCCAGAGGTCTAAATGTCATGGATTGACCTGCAATGGCAAAAAATATCTCTGGCTTTGAGAGCTGGGATGCTGTGAAACATCTGACATACCAGAGGCTCCTTCTATGGAGACAGAGGAATAAAGTTTTTTTAATGACAGAGTTGAATTCCCTTCTGTCAGAGCCACAGGCTTCATGACAGGTTTTCTTCTGCCTGGGAGGTCTGTAACTGCCTGGGTTGGAAGGGTTGTGGTGGATGAAACCCAGCAAGGTGGATCTGATGGCTGAATTTTATTTCCATTCCTGTTTAGTTTCAGTCCCTCTTCCTGGGAAGCTGTTGCCAATGAGGAGATGTGGCAAGCCAGGTAATTTTCCTTTGCTCTCTTCCAACAGCCAGTGGGCATTGCCAGCTCACTGGTGTGGAAACACACACCAAGGCAGGCAGCTTGATGGGCCATGGCCTTATTGGGTCTACATGTGCCAGGCTTTAGGAGGAAAAGGCTGGCAGGATGAGATGAAGCGTGCAAGGCCTCCAGCAAAGCCTTCAGGAAAGTGGCTGTTTTGTTCCCCAAAAGGTTCTGCTCAAAGTCTCTCAAAGGTAGTTGGGTTTAAGGTGAGGAAGTATATTATGGAGAGAAATTTGTACCACTGGTGACTGAAGTGGAGGTCCTTTGTGTTGTCCCACAAGTGGCTCTGTTGAAGCTGTGTATAACCCTGTGATGTCAGCTGGTTGCATTAAGAAGTTACCACATGGAAGTTTTTCTTGTTTTCCTAGGATGAAAACAGCTTTCTTCATCTTTGACCTTGCAGAAACAGCCAGTGTGAGTGCAGAAATGAAATCACAACTTTACACATTTGCATACACTGTAAGTCCTGGATTGGGGTTAAGAATGCTCCCTGCAGCCTCCATCATGGGGTTTTTCTTCCCCCTTTTCTTTTAAATTTCTGGAGTCCATGGAAATACGGTGTTTCCATACAGGCCCTGTAATCTGCATTCCCCTTGTTTATCCAAACTGGGAGCAAAGCCGATGCAAAGAGATTTGTTCGGGGATTTTATCCATTCCTGCTTGCCCCCTCGGTCATGGAGGATGCCAAAAGCAAACCAGTCAACACCCTGCTTTTGCTATAATTATGTTGTCTGTGCTGGGCTCCAAACTCATGCCAAGGGATTGCTTGTCCTGAAGTCCCCTCTATGCACTTGTCCCCTCCAACATTACAGTCGTGCGTCTGAGCCAGCAAGTGTAAAATCCGACAGTCTTCTCACTGCAAATTAATTCTGCTGCATTTCACACCAAAGAATAACACCCATAAGCTGGTGTAGGTATCTCTGGAAATACTGGACTGCCTGAGATGCCAACAGATGCACAAAGTGATCAGTGTGTGTCAGCAGAGAGGAGCAGTATTTCATACTCCTGCAGAGAATCAACAAATAGTTTCCTTATTTCTTGCCTGTTTTGCTGGGATTTTTTGCTGTTCTGCAAAGTTCCCAGGCACATGCCTGCTGTTGAATTTATGAATATTCCCACTCAAGTCAACAGACTGCTAAAGTCCTGTGGAAGATGTCCTGATCTCCTGAAATATTGAGTAAATGTCTTGTAGGCGTGACAGTTAAATCTCTTTTTTCCCCCAGCTTGGTGTAACACCTCTCTGGGGGAAGCACATAATGTGCTGTGGGGTTATCACCATCATCTGTAATGTTTCTAAACAAACAGCTGCTGTTGGAAGGGAAACGTTTCAGCCCCCCTTGGATTTCTGATTCGTGCTGCTGAATGGCAAACACAGAGCAAATTACAGAAATACTCCAGCTCTGGACTTGCACATCTAAATAGCATCTGTTTCTTCCCAGGCAGTTTTGAAGCACTGGTTAAAGCTGTTGCTCCCCCTTCATTCAATTAATTTGCTGCCCCCTCCTTCCTTTTTTTGTTTCTTTTCTTTTTGTTCCTTTAACAGTCATACAAAGAAATTGTCAACTCCCATCCCAATCACCCGGTGAACTGGCACAAAAACTACGCCATCGCCTGCGAGAGGATGCTGCGCCTCCGCCGGGGGGACGTGGATCCCGAAGTGCTGCTCTCCGAAGCCATGAAACATTTCCTGCTCTACACAGAGAAAGCAGAGGACGATCCCCAGCGCCAGGACATCCTGCAGGCTGTGCAGCACCTCAGGGAAGAGCTGCAGGGGCTGAGGAGAAGGAAGGCAGAGCTGAGGCGGGGAGCTGGGTAGCTCCCGGTGCTGCTGAAATGTTGAAGTCGAGACTTAAAATCTGAATTCTTGGCGACGTGAGAATGGTTTTAAAGGGTGACAGAAATGGCAGCAGAGAGGAAATCAAGTGTGATTGTCTCTGAGGGAACATAGTGGTGTTTGGTCTTTCATTGCTGCTGCCTAATGAACTTTTTTGGGGGGAGAAGCTCATCACTAAATAAAATAGTGGGTTTCAAAAAGCAGAGTTTTCTTTTACAAGAAAACTATGAGCTTGTTGGACTGTGAATATCTTTTTCATATGAATGTAGAATCCATTCTAGATGTAAAAATGTCTTTAGCATTTAGTTTTTTCCTCTGTTGCTGAGCCAAGAGGTTTCCTAAGCCATTTTTCATTAGCTGTGCTGTGTCTGTGTGTTTTTGTGGTGGGTTTCCAGCAGGACAAGCTGTGGGAGGGTGCCCAAGAGCACTGCAGAATCATAATCACAGAATCCCAGGATGGTTTGGGACCTTAAAGCCTATCTTGTTCCACCTCTTGCCATGGGCAGGGACACCTTCCACTATCCTAGGGTGCTCCAAGCCCCATCCAGCCTGGCCTTGGACACTTCCAGGGATCCAGATGCCACCACAGCTTCTCTGGGCACCCTGTGCCAGGGCCTCCCCACCTTCCCTGCGAAGAATTTCTTCCTGATTTCCCGTCTAACCCTGCTGTCCTTCACTTTGAAGCCTTCCCCCCTTGTCCTGCCACTCCCTGCCTATGTAAACAGTCCCTCTCCAGCTCTCTGTAGCCCATTAGACACTGGAAGGACAGGATCTCCTGCTGGAATGGAATGGATAGAGACCAACCCATTTTTTCTGCCTCCCTTGCTTTGCAGGGATGGCTGCTTTCATTCCACTGGGATTTTATGATGGGATGGTCTTTATTGCTTAGTGTTCCAACAGTGGGAAAGCAGCTCAGGTATTTTCCCTTGCAGAGGGACTCTGCTGGCAGCAGTGAGCATGTCCTACACTGGGGGGGAGGGACTGTGGTCCTGGGACCCCACATGGGGACATGAGAGCAGCTCCCGATGGATTCTACTCCCCTGGGAAGCTGCTCTTCCCAGGGCTCATGGCATCCATGCTGTGGCCTCTTTTCCATGCAAGCCCAGAATCCTCATCTGCTTTGCCACATCCTCGTGGCTCCTGGGGAGGCCAGAACTGCAGTTTTGGAGATGTCAGGGCCTTTAACCAAAAGAATAGGGTATGAATCTACCCTGCTTTTCAATCTGCTGCAACAGCAAAGCGACTTAATTAACAAGAATTCAGCTGCTTGTTTTAAAAAAAAAAAAAAAGACAAAAAAGAGACCTAAAATGTCATGTTTTTCAACATGTCAGTTAAAAGCACTTCAAATGTTTAAAACAGTCCTAGAACTCTGGTGGTCTTCCTGTAAAGCTCTGTTCATCTAAAGCTTCATCTGTGGTATCTCAGCCTAGTGTTTTGCAGGAGACAAATTGCTGCCAGGGCAGGATTTTTTTTTGATTGGTAAAATTATCAGAGAAGGAAGAAGTAAAGATCACATTATCAAACAGCATCCCTGGAGCAGAGTGGGATGTGGGCAGGGGCGAGGGGTGCTGCAGGTGGATGCTCTGCTGCTCTGGAGTTTGAGGTGTGTGTACGGACATGTGGCCTCTCTTCTGATAAATCCTTTTACCAGTGGACCACTTCTCTCTTTCTCTCCAAGTGCTGATTTTCCCAACTTTCATAGAATGCTTCCCATATAAAAATCAAGCTGCTGTCTAGGAATCTCTGACTCCAGTTGCAAAATAACACCCTTCACTTTTCAGCCTCTCACTCCTGATTTGTTTTTGTAGTATATGATTTCCATAGCAATTCCCCATTAATTCCTGTGAGCTGTTCCTGTACATATGGCAGATGAGAAATGAGCAATAAAAAGATGGAAAACTGCGGCTTCTGGCTTGCAAAGCCACAAAGCAGAAGGGTGAGAGGGAAGAGGAGCAGTTCAGGGGTGTCATTTTAACTCTTTGTGTTGTAATTGACTACATTTCAGGTCGGCTGTGCCTCACTTAAATCTCTTCCTCTCAATCCCTGCAGAAGTGTTTGTACAGAGCCAGGGAATATCACATTCCTCCATACAGCTTTCTCAGGGCTGGCTTTCTCCTTCCCTTCTCCAAACCAGTCCTCCAGCCTCAGCAGAAAAGCATTAGGGATCCAATTTTTGAATGCTTTTGTTACCTGCATTACTGCAAATCCATTCAAGCAAATATACTGAGCCGAGGGTATTCTTTATCTTGATTAGATGCCCCTCCTTAGCTGCATAGTCTTGAAATAATTGGAAGCTTTTGTGGATCCCACTATCTGCTTGGGAGAAAAGAGGGGCCGTGCTGAGTAAAGTATCATCCTATATTGTAATAAACAGTGGTGGTGGCTACAAAAAAGAACTTTCCCACTGGCTAAAGCCTTCCCAGGTGTGAAGAGCAGTGGGAAGGTGATGCTTTCTTAGGGAGAAAATCAAAACCGTGCCGTTGATGTGCTCCGTGTCCGTATAAATCCTGTGCACATGAGATGCAGGGGTCTCTGCTGGGTGTTCAGCAGAAGATATACCATGGAGGGGGAAATACCTAGCACTGATGGAACTTCCAAAATTCCTCCCCCTGCACCTGTTCAAATGAGATTTGCTGGTGCTCATGGACGGAGTCTCTGCGTGGATGTTGCTGAGCCTGTTGGCTAAAAGGCAGTGCGGAGGGATGCTGGCTGAGTTTAATTTTTATCAGCTCCTCTTAGGTGGCACCCTGAAGTTTATCAAACAAGCAAAGCTGATTTGCTCTTCGTTAGTCTCAGTTGCATGAACCGGTTGCCAAGTAAACAGGATTTTGCATTTTCCTAATTACTTTCATATTTGTGTTTTACCTCTATTTGTTCTCTTGCAAAACGGGTCCTAATAATTAGTCAGGCTCCTGCTGCCTAGACCTTAAAAAAAAAAAAAAAGAAGGGATGGGGGGAGAGGGGAAAAAAAGACTTCTGAGGGTTTTTTCTCCCTTATAAATTCATTTTTGTTACAAGCATCTTTTATACATATTACTAAAGGGAGTGCACTAAGAAATGCAAATAATAGTTCTTTATTTTATTATGACAGTTAATTAATAGCAACCTGTTTTAATGAATAAAGTCAGTCAGAGTCCTTCAGCACTTCCTAAGTAGAGGCCAGAATCTGTAGGGATTCTTTTTTCCCCCCCATTGTATAGCTCCAAGACTCGGCGCACTATATAGGGGCTGTATAGAAATGCTCGCTAATGAAGAGGGAGGGTGAGGAACTTGTCTGCATTCAAAGATCACTGGTGAGTCATTCAGCGAGAAAAGGCCCCTTGCTAGGAATAGTCACAGTTCCGCGGCATTGTGCTAGCAAAAGGGTTTGATCAAAGGTCTCCTGCCGAGCTTGCATGGTTTCCTTTCATACCACGACCATAATTAAAACCACTAATTCTCTTTTAAAATGCTGCAGGATGCCATGTAGGCATCTGTCTGGAGTGTCCTTTGTGCTGTCGGGAGCTGTTAAGGACCAGCGCCGAGGGCTTTTCAGCGACATGCCAGTCAGGAAGGTGATTCGACATAAGGGTGCCTCTGAAGGCTTGACAGGGCCTTGACTACACAATTCCAGCTGAATTTGCCCCTTGTCAGCTGCCAGTAAATAAATCTCAAAGAAGAAGGAGGAGGGGGGAAAAGCTGAAGTTTCATTACCTGATCCCCGGGGCTTTGTTGGTTTTGGCATTGCCCAGGGGGAAGCCCTCGCCCCTCGGGGCCGGGAGCTGGAGTTGGCCATTGGAGACCCCAGCGCCCGGCGTTTGAAGACCATCAATACTTGTAACAGTTCAGCTGTTAGGAAGACAAATAAATGGAAGAGCCCATTAATCCCCTTTGGGTACTCGGTGCCTTTTGCCCTTTTATCGCAGCCTTATTAGGTTCCTACTCATCTTGAACCAGGAGGGATGAATTGAAGTTGTTGAGCGCTAATTGGCAAAGACTTTTCATTGAGGGCCAAGAACTTTCACTGACTTGAAAGTAACTTCGCCACAGGGAGGACCAGCAAATTTTTGCCTCGCCATTAAAACAAAACCCCCAAAATCTCGTTTGGATTGTATGTGGTGTTTAAAAAAATTAGAAAAATAAGAAAAAGAGGGAACTGCTAAGTTGTTGGGCTTATCCTTCATGAGGATGTTGGCAACTTGTGTTTGCTCTTTAAAAGAGAGTGATGGAGGCGGATTTGGCACAGGGAGATCCCCCCTGAAATGCAGCTGGAATTCACGTGTCTTATGTGTGTTCACGTGCATTACCCAAACCTACCTATGAGACAGGCTCCCCAAAAGCAGTGGGAGATGATCTGTGAGGGAGCACCTCTGCTCTGAGCAGTTTGCAACCACTCCAGGGTCAGGCAGAGGCAGTGCTGAGGTTTCCATATGCCAGGAGACAATTCTGGCTGCCCTAGAGTCACCCCTGGGTTTATTGGTGGGATTTATAGATGGGAAGTATTTCAATGTGGAGGCACTTGGATGTTCTCATGTGAATTGGTTTTTAATGTTGATTTTGGTAAGTGCTGCACGAATTTGAAGGCCCTCTCTCCCCATGTCCCCCCATCGCATATTTTAAACAAAGATGAAAACTTTTACAAAGTTATGAGACCATCTTGTACATGAAAAGTGACAATGTCATGGGCAACCTCCACCTGGAAGACATGGGGTTGGGGGTTTTAGAGCACAAAATCCCACTGATATATCCCCCAGCCTCTGCATTTGGAGGACTTGAACCAAGGTGCCCACACTAAAGGTGGCATCTCCCACATGGATGCTAATGCTTGAACCATGCCAAACCCTCACCATTTTTCCAGGGACTTTCAGGACTGGGAGCTTGGCATGGTGCTACCTGAGCAAACAGGCAGCTGAAGTTCTCCCATCAGGCAGTGGGGAGTGAAGACATCATTGTCTGCACCCTTGGAAAGTCTGTTTGGTTTGGATCTGCCTGACGGAGCTGGGGCATTGGCCCTGCCAGGTGCTCCACAGCCACCAAGGACCACACAGAGAGGTTAGAGAGGGCTGGTGGCACCACACTGTCACTTCTACAGGAGCATTTGAGTGTTCTTGGTTGTTCTAGAGTTGTAACACATCACTGCTAGTCAGACAGAGCAGCAGCTTGCCGAAATTTGGGGGAAAAATGTGTAAGAGGAGCTTGAGTGAGTTTGGGTGGTTTTGGGGGTCTTTCCTGTCATGTTCTTGGATTTAGTAGTAAAGCCACTTAAAAAAACAATCTGAAGAACTCCTCTGCTCGTTAAGTCCAAGGAGGATCTGCTGACCTGCTTCATTTGCCTGCCCAATTTTTTTCCTCAAATTTATTATTTTTCCCTTGCTGCCTCTTGACACTCCTGTTACATTCAAACTTGACTTTTTGATAAAGACTTTTTTTTTTTTGAAACAGAGTGAAAACAAAGAATGAATATAAATTGGAATCCCTTTATTCAGATGAGTGGAGATGGGGGAATTTGTGCTGGTGGAGTGCTGGTTGGAGAGGGTGCTGTGATGGACAGCATCCATCCATCCATCCATCCATCCATCCATCCATCCATCCATCCATCCATCC